>JAUMHP010000048.1:13737350-13761184 GCA_032361065.1 Enteromius trimaculatus | reverse complement strand
TGCTAATAAGTTCGTTTGCAAACATAACATTACCTCTGACGAAGTGGTCACTGCAGACACGAGCATTAGCAGACTCTGCTCCTCCGGATTGTAGACGTAGATTTAAAATCCATTTTTTCCGACGTTTTTCGGTTAGTGTCTTCCATTTTTCTCCTCTTCGTTCAACTATTTTTGGTACCCTAAAATATCGTTTATCGGTTTCCCGGCTCGACCTACTGTAGCATCCGTAAACACAACAATACATAGGCATTTTGCCTTTTACGGTCTGTGATTTTGCGCTTATCTTTTTCACTTCTGCCCGCCGCTCAAATTTCGCGCCTTACGTCGAAGTCACGTCTACGTCAAATGAAACCTTCCTATTATAATACGTATACAAAAGGATAAGCAACAATGAACCAATCGGACTGATGTCCTTTTGTGATCTTCATGCAAGATATGGTACCACATTCAGAAATATTCAAACTGGCAAACAAACAAGTTCTCTCACCTGTCATATTTCTCTGATAGACACTCTGGCCTCTCATTGGAAACTGGCAATTCTTTGATTTCCATAAGCTCTTCCTGTAAAAAACAAAAATAACAATTGATAAAACTGCACAGAACAACTATACGTAGTTTAGCTTCATGTTCACAGCTATTGATTTAAGTGGAGAGAAATATCCTGTAGAACTACTTTATTTAACATGTTCTGGACTGGTCCAGATCGGTGTTCATTCTGGTTCACTCTCAGCCATCACATCTAACTGGCCTTTTCAGAGTGTTTCTTGCTAATTGTGAACTGTAATTTTATTTTGCTGAGTTAGAAGAATTTCTTTCACTACTACCAAGTAGGGGTGGGCGATACTGAAAAAAACATCACAATTTAAAAAAAATATATAAATAAAAATACTGAGCAGTACAGACAAACTAATTTTTATAAAAAAAAACAAAGCCTTTCAAGGTAACAAAGTATAAAAATAAAGAAGGGCAGATATCATTTGCTATTCAAATATACACATTACAAATGAACATAATATGAATACATTTATTTTTCAGGAAGAGTAGGTGTATTTAGCAGTATTGAATTAACAAACATGAAAGGTGAAACACTATATACTTCTAAACTGCATACACAATTTACTCTCTCTCGTCGTTTTTATCTGAATGGGTTTCATTTTTCTGTTGAACATTGTATTAAATTCAATGAGGACCAGCAACTGTTTAGTTACACAAAATATATTATTTGGTGTTTTAACACAAGAAATTAATACAAGTTTGGGACAACATGCGAGTAAATAATGACAACTATCTTTGAGTGAACTATCCCTTTAATAACACGCGGCGGCATGTTTAGTTATGTCCCTTTAAGAGCTGCACACATCTAATATACTGGCACGTTTTTCTCTTGATTGTTAACTTTCACTTTAGACACAAGCAACTGTGTTACACGCCGTTTTTGACAGCATTACCACAATCACATGTGATAAACATCTTAGTTCAGTAATTAGGCGCGATTTGACAGGCTTTTAGTGCGAGTGTTTCAGTTGTACAAGCTGGAAAAGCGTATTTGGACAGCACACATTAAATGTTTAATCAGCAAGACTTTAAAGTGAATAATGTACTTTTGTGACTGAGAATAAGTGCAGTGTCAGGTGAGTGTAATTCTACCACCGAGTTTACACTGATGTGCATGCATGTCGCATTGTACAGCATATTGAGACAGAGATGATAAAATAGCACGATACTATGATATTCCTTAAAAGAATAGAAATATTTATCATCCATGATCAAAAAACGCCATATCGCCCACCCCTACTACCAAGGCGCTGTATTTTGATGCATTAGAAGTCCTCATCCCCCTCCCATACTCCATGGATAAAAGATGCCTTATTCTTTGTTAAACTGGGAAAAAAAATAAAATGAAACAGTCTTCAAGGTTCCATGGTTAAATGTTGAAGAATTACCCATTTTTGATCATGTTAGGTCTCTTTGGCAGGAGGTAACCATTACTGATTGACTGCCCATTCTGCACCACACTATTGAGATAAGCACTATATAGGCACAATAACTGCTAAAAGTACATATCACTTAAAAAATAAATAAAAAAAAAAGTTAACTGCTATTGATGGTGTATGATTCTTAAAATCAGGAATGATGCACTGTAGAGAAACCATCCAATTTCTGTTCACCTTCAACTCAAATCCCCGTTTTCTTCAATAAATGTACAATCCCAATCACACAACGTTTTAAATTCTGTCACATCACTACGATTTATAATCTGTGTTGCTTGATGTTTTTACTGTATTGAGTAAAGTTAAGGGTTTTCCTGCTATTGATCTAATTAAACATGTCAAGATTAATTCAGCATTACTTTTCAATTCTGTGCAATTCTTCTAAAAACCTAATTTAATGTAATAAAAAAACAAAACATTGTCTTCAGAGTTATTATGTAGCAACAAGAGTAAGCAGCTGCTGCTCGGATGACAAACACATTGCTCAAACTCTAAGCAATCCATTCAAACAAAGTCTGAAAGCACCTTTGAAATGGACATGAAATTAACAATCGCTGTATCTGCTTTTCAAATGAACGTTATAGTTCTTATTGTGAACCATTAATTGGTGAATGCACTTTTTTTCTTGAGAGAGAGAAATCTGCTGATGTTTTCACTTAATCGTGATTCTAAGCCTAGTTTAAAGGATTTAAACGTGGTCATTTACTTGATAGGACATTTAGAGCTCTAAAAGTTACAGCATGTGTTAAAAATATAGCACACCTTAATGTCAAAAGATCAAGGCAGATTTGCTAAACAAAAGACGTCCCGTTAAGGGACTGTGATTCTCACCTTTGTATATCTATAGGCAGAGGTCACTACGGAGTCTTTCACCGTTTCCACCATATTTTCACCATTTTCATCCTTCTCCATGACTCTGGTGGGTGGTCAAACTGAAGTGAAGCCTCAATATCAGACACTCCAGGCACCTGTGAACGAATTCTATAGCATTAATTTAACTACCATGTCCATTTAACGCATATATTTGGCGTATTATTCTTAAAATACTACACACAAACAGACTGGAAGCAGTTTAACAAGGAATATATAATTCCTGTGAAGTCTAATGTTTAAGAACAAAGTAAAAGCAACTTTCAAATATTTCAAACAGGATTAAAAGTTGTAGGGATTTAACATCATCAGGTAAATGTCTGGCTCCTGAGTAGCTGTTGTACTAGCAAATGACGAGGCAGACAGCAAGCAAACTACAGAATACTAATCAGTCTGATGCAGGAACATTACGCTACAATCTCCCATATGAAGAACGCGTCTGTTTAGAAACAAAAAACAAGCATCTTTCCCAACATATTAAGGAACCCACCTGATATTTGAAACGGTGTCACAGCACCTTCTCTCTCCTCGCCTGGATACCTCAGTTAGCTTCTGGCTACCTGTCTTAGACCAAACTATAAGAGATGCTGCAGTCAGACCATATTTCAGACTGGACGCAGATGAAGCTTTCAGCCTAAAAATAAGGTTTTTCTGTCGACAACCTTGACAGGAGGCTTGGATATCCCTTGTCACTCCAGATTTAATCGCTAATTGGCAGAGAGGAGCATTTCATTAGCAAACTGGCTAAACTCAACAAGCCGACGCCGAGGATTTACGTCGGCTCCTATGGACAAACGGCTAGATTTACACCGTTTCTTCTTTTTAATTACACTTTTGGCTTGTTTTCCCTTTGGGTTTTTTCGTGAAAGCGAAAAACTTTTTTAAAAATCCGTGTTTGTTTGTTTATTTATAGGCTAGTGAGTCGGGTTAGCAAGCTAGGAAACTTATCCCCGCTCATAAAGCTGCACAACGTACATAAAAAGCGCGTCAGTACACTAAAGCTCACATATATTAGAACAAATTCCAGCATATAACTGGGTTCTATCATTTAATTAAAGCTTGTAGTCCGACTGCAACAATCAATGTACCTCGGGGTACTTTCTCTGAGCTCTCTCGTCACTGTTCAGTCGCAGAGCGGCGAATTTCTTCAGATCTCTGACTGGTTCTGAGAAAGGCCCCAATCAAGGATTATATAGTGTCTAATCACGCCTTCTTTAAAGTTTTGATAAACAAACTGTCATATTTGATTGTAACTTCAAATCTAAAAACAACTAAAACTGGATTACCTGGTTACAAATGAATATTTTGTTCAAGAGGATTGACAAGAGTCATTGCGGAATTTTAGAGCAAGAATAAATTTCAGGCAATCAACGTGGCCACCCATTGTAAATTGCAATCACGTGACAGGATTTAAACGCTTAGCGTTGCTTGATTTTTTTATTGACATAATTCTGACTAAAGTTATAAGTATTTACAAATACTTTTATAAATTAATGCTATTTATACGTTAAAAAAGTATGAGCAAGATGAACAAATTCATTGTGTGTTTGTACACGCTTTGCGAATAAAGCTCATTCTAATTGTGATGCTGTTTTAAATTTATTTGCAAACCAAGTATTTAAACCAACAGTATTTTTTAGAACAATATAAGTAATTATGAAATGAAGAAAATGTAATAAAAGTACAAGAAATATTTCGGTATTGTTGATAAGATTAATGAGATTTAAATACAATAGAATAAAACAGAAAACATAGAATTGACTAATGTATGTGTATGCACACATATAAAGTAACTGAAAAGTATTTAAAAAAAACTAATAGTAATTACGAGCATAACTATTTAAGTGAAATGTAAAATTATCACTATGACTCTCATAGTAGAAGTGACTACGTCCCTGAATTAATTTCCAAGCTTACATGATGGAAACCTCATGAGTAAAACCGTTAAGTCCTACACACCTTCTATTTGTAGGCTAAAATGAGTCATTATGTGCGAGTCCAAACATTTTTTTATATATATTCTGTGATGTCATTAAAAGATTAATATATCCCAAATAAGAAGTTCCTGTTTAGTAGGGCGATAACTTTCCTAAGAAATCTCACAAACTGATAATGTTGACCTTGGCCTTGCCAGGACTTCTGCGTGACATTTTTAAATGAACTTAATAATCACTACAGTTTAACATCTTATTCACAAAACCCTGTGTACAGTAAAGTAAAAAAATAAAAAGAGTTCTACAGTATACGTCAATAATAACTAATTTAACAATAAATTTTAAATAATTTTAAAAATAAATTTAATATAATTTTATTATTTAAAAAAATCTTTATTAGTAGTAGTACTGTAACAAAATTGCATGATTATTAATAATATAAATGCATTATTAAAATGTTCAATTTGCCATTTTAGGCAGGTCTTTTATTATGACATTTTACCGGAAGAAAGTTTATTCAACACAGAAGAGCGGCAGTTATGGTTTGTTGTTAGTTGTTGTTGTTGTTGACAGCTTTGTAATGAAGTTCAGTAGCGTTAAAGCCTTAAGTTGACTCTAAAAAGCTATTTTATTTACTCTATTTCAACCAATTATAGTTCAAGCACCAGCTGCTAGACAATGCACTGATTTGCTATGTATACTAGAGTTAGAGTTATTTAAGATGCAGACGACAAGACTAAAAGCTGGGAAACAGATGTCTGGTGCTGTGGAAATGAACCGGCCACGCAAAACACCAATACGAAAAAACACTTACCGTGTCGGATATACTTGGAACCGAGGTGGTAGACTTAAAGAACTGAGGATACGGTAGGATATTTGAATATAATCACAATGACATCATCAATCATTTATAAGTTATGAATGTCATTTTAAATGACTGTCTTTGCGTATTTAGGCATTTGGCTCGGAAGTTCCTTAACTTGTGGATTCAGAAGACATTTGGACGAATAACAACATCGCAAGCCAGGTCCAATAATAGTGGTCATGTGTTTAAATGTGCGAGATTTGATGTTTATTTAAAGATTTTTTTTTCTCAATAGATCTCATTATTGTAAGGTGGTCTTAAGGAAAACCTTAGTGGCTTGGAAAGATGAGTGGTGGCATGCAAGAAAGGAATGGACCCTAAATATAAGGGCAGATTGCCATTATACGTAAGTTAGATATCTGATGAGCAAGGCTGAATTTATTTGATCAAAAATAAAACTGTAATATAACAATAGAACTGTAATGTTTTGCTTTTCTATTCAAATCAGTGTTAAAAGCAGTTGTGAGACTTATTTTAATGGTTAGGTTCTCAATGATCACATCCATCATTTATTTATTTATTTATTTTTGGGCCATTTTAGGTATATGCTGTATGGCAAAACATTTCAAGCCTGGCAGGAGTATGTTGCTGTCCAGAGAGAAGAAAAGAAAAAACTGCAACTTGCAATCAGATTTGGTATGTGTGCCATTATTCTAAAAATATTTTAGTTTATAGAGTTGAACGAAGATGTGAATAACTTTTCAGCATTTCACCCCACATTTCTGGGGATGATTATGTTGTGGTATTATGTTATAGTAGCTGTAACTGAATATTTGTACTGCAGAGGCAAAGCACAAACTTCGTTCTGTGTGGAATGGTTTGGAAATGTACCTGGACATGTGCCGCATGAAACGCAGGATGCAGGAGACAGCAGTGCAGCACGATAGACTCGCTGTACTAAAGTGAGCATTGCTCTTACGTGGTGTCAGAAAATATAGCAGAGTCACATTCATAAGAGTAAAGAAGCCAGATATAAACAATGTTGCAATTCTGGTGTTCGTTCAGAGCGTAGCATAAAATAATAGACTTGATAATGACAACAACATTTTATATTTAGAATAAATAAGTAAATAGGCATAAATCATTCAATATGTTGATATAATTTTTTGTATAATGATAAATATCTTATTATTTCCAATGATCAAAAATAGTTGTGGTTTTTGATAACTTTGTTGAAGCCTCTATACATTTTGTTATGTATAGATATTATATAATTATTTAATTTTATGCATCCTTGCTGAATAACAGCATTTATTATTAAGAATGGTTTAATTGAAAAGTACATTTATATAAAATGAACACATATAAAAATGAAGACCTATGATATATTTTTGTTTGTGCTTATGTTGTTGATTATTAAAGGTGGGTTTGGACTGTGTGGAATATGACACTACAGCACAGGGATGTGGAATACCATCAAGAAGATATTGCTTTGCAACACTGGGCTCACGCTGTCCAGAACAGAGTGAGTATGAACATGTGAGACTGTAACTGTACGATGAAACTGAGCGGTTTCTAAAGTGACTATCCTTTACAGGCATGGCTGCACTGGAGAGACAGGATGAAACAAGCCTGTGTTCTGAAAGAGAAAGAGTCCAAAGCTCATCGTCACTATTGTCTTCAACTGTTAAGACATGCACTGCATGGATGGCTCAGACACACAGAGAACCGACAGGCTAAGAGCAAGAAAAAAGGTGCCATTCACTTTTTATATTTATATGTACTGTTGGTCAGATTGGTCAAAAGTGACAGTTAAGACATTTCTAATAAATTCTTGGGTTTCAAGTAAATGCTGTTCTTTTGAGCATTCTATTCATCAAAGAATAAAATAGAAAGTCACTTTAAATTAAAAGAAATTATTATTATTTTGTTTTCAGGTCTCATAAATGCAGCCTTGGTGGGCAAACATACATAACAGCTTATTTTTAGAAAAAGTAAAAAAATAAATAAAAAAAACTGACCCCAAAATGTTAGAAGACTTTTTAATTGCAGTAACTTAAGATACAGTGGCGAACTGATCAGTCACAATTATGCATTTATTTTTATGCATTTTAGTTGTTGTTCTGTTGCAGCTGTTGCTCAGGATGTATGGCGCGTCGCTGTGCTGGAGAAGTTTTGGTGTCAGTGGAATAATGTGCTGCAATCCAGGCAGGCGGAGAAAGACAGAGGACTGAGAGCAGACAAACTGGCCCAGCACGGCTCACAGCGGCTGGCATTCTCCAACTGGAGACACTGTATCTTTGCTTACAATAAAGCAGACAGTTCTCATTTACTTTTATACTGCAAAAAAGATGTCAGTAAAAAAACACGATGCTACCTGATACAGTTGTTTTCCTGAGCTGTCTTGTAGATGTCACTTTGTGCTCACAGAAGGCTAAGAGGGAAAAGGCTGCAATGCATCACAGACAACTCTATCTTCTGGTTAGTTTTGTTCTTGTCATTAGTAATATATTGTCTTATTATATAGATTTTTTTTGTTCATTCAGTTATGTTGGTCTTGTATTTCTTAACAGCATTGGGGTTTAAGAGGACTTGCTCTAAACGTCACTCAAAGTAAAACTCATCGTCTCAACAAGAACATTAGTGTCCAGCATCAACATCACACTGTATGAACGACACAAATGCACATCATAAACAAACTCTTGAAAGATCTGTCCATGAATTTAAAGAAGTAGTTCATCCAAAAATAATAATTCTGTTAACAGTTATTCACTCTCAAGTTGTTCCAAATGTACTGGTGCCCAATGACTTCCATTGAATGGGAAAAGATACTATGGAAGTCAGTGAAGACCACTTGGTTACTCACATTCTTCAAAATATCTGGATTTGTATTTATCACAAGATTTAAACAGGCTTTGGAACAACTTGTGGTTGAGTGAATGACAACAAAACTTTTATTTTTGGGTAAACCATCTCTTTAACATTTCATTTTTTTTTTTAAGTAAAAAAAAAAATCTTTGTACTATTAAAAAAAAAAAAAGTGTAAATGTCAGAAATGGATATTGACATTTTTCAGTTGCTGGCAAGGTTTTGGAAACTCTGGCATTTACGCTTGGATCAGGCTGAGGACAGAAGCCTGCAGCCCCGAATGAGTGTTGCACAAGCCCATCACAAGTTAGTCACATAAATTATTTAAATATGTGCACTGCTGGCAAAACAATCCACATGTGCTTTTCGTTTTAAGCATGTCACATATATTTAAATACTTTAGGTTAATAAACATGAGTTCATCTGCGAGACTTTTAAACGGTTGTTATTAATCAACAGAATTTCTGTGCTGAGATCTTGCCTTCATCACTGGAGAAAACGTCTCAGAGAGCACAGACAAATGCTGGTAGACACCACTCTCTCATTATCTTATATCATAGCAGGCCATCTGCGGTTAGTAATGGACTGCACATTTCCCCATTTTTGTATATGCACATATTTACAAAGGAGTTGGAACTGCGTGCTGATGCCTGCTTTGCCCGACGTATCTTTCCACAATGTGTAAACACTTGGATGGAGTTTACAGCACAATGCACAGAGAAACGAGAGCAGAAAGAGAGAGCAGTACAACATTACAGGCAAGTTTTTGTGCCTACAATTGTGTGCACGCATGTAGATATGCATGTCTGTGTTGTATTGTGCTAGAAATGTTCATGTTTTTGTCCTCTGTACAGGCAGCAGAGTTGTAGTTGGGCATTTTACACCTGGTGGAGAAACCTGGAGGTACAGAGAGATCGGAGACTTGCTGAAAGAACGGTACGATGACATCCATGAATAGACATAAAAACTTGGGGTCAGTGAGATATCTTTTTAAAGAAAATGCTGGGATGCATTAAATTGATGAAAAGTGACATTAAAGCTACCCAAAAATTCTATACCTGTTGATTGTTCTATTTATCTAAGTGTTATGATCACAAAATGTTTCACAGTTTTTACAAAAATATTAAGCAGCTCACACATTTTCAACATTGATAATATTTAAAAAGCCCCATATCCACATATTAGAAAGATTTCTGAAAGATCATGTGACACTGAAGCCTTTTAATTAAGACACACAATTACATTGTGAAATACTGTATGTTAAAATAGAGAGCAGTTGATTTAAATCTCTCAGTATAACTCGGTTTACTGTTATTTATAGGCAGTGTTGCATTCTGAGCATGTGTCTTGTGCCCGTGCCTGGTCTAAGTGGTACTCCGGTGCTGTTCAGCGTAGAGACGAGAGATTCAAACAAGCAGCAGCCGACTCGCTTTACAAAAACTCTCTGCTGCGCCAGGCCCTGAACCAGTGGAGAAACCTTGTTGCAAGCATACAGACCAGGTGTGAATCAGATGCATGCTACAGGAAAAACATCTAAACAAACCGCAGGGAATTTTGATGCATTTGAAACTTTTTTTTCGTTGATTAGTCAGAGACATTTCGAGCAGGCAGAGAAACATTACGGACAGTGCTGTCTGAGAAGAACAATGGCAGACTGGCATCAGGTACTGGCTCTATTACATTTTTTTTGATCATATGATGTTTTTTTAATTGGATTTAAATATTGTGAATATAAAATAAGTAAATATGTGCTTCTTAAACAGTATGTAGATCACAAAAGACAGAAGAGAGAGAAACTTGCACAAATGGAGATACATTACAACAGCAGATTGCTCAGACACGCTTTAGAGGCTTGGAAAGTATGAATGTTTGTTTTGACTCATATTTGCTAATATTGCTATATTATAATAGTGCATTTTTAATTGTTTTTATTTTTGTTTTTGTGTAGTCATACCATTTGCAGACTCAATCGATCAACCAAAATGTTGAGTGCCGTTACCACGAGCATCAGCAGCACCGTGTCAGGTATTATTATGATGTATTTTTTATCATTTACTGTATTGTGTATTTTAAGAGATTTGTGCCTCTTTTTATTTATGTTTCTGCAGAAGATTGTTCTATTCGTGGAGGATAAACGTGGCACAGTTGATGGAAGACCGAGAGAAGGAAAACAGAGCAATATCTTTGTCTCAAAAGCACCTTCTATCTCAGGTGCTTGTATCAAAAATGGTTGTATAACAAGTAAAAGGTAACACCTATTATTTATAAGTGCAACTTTATAAACTAAATAATACATATTTGAATTGATGGATAGGTGTTTCTGGCTTGGCGACAGAGAACAGTCTCTGCTTCTCTTCACCGTCACCAGCAGGATGAAGCTCTGAAACAAGCTCAAACTCACCTGGATAAATGTACTTTACATTTACATGAATCCCACTGTTGTTAGTTTGTGTGGTGATGTAATTATTCAGTGTTGTTTTTGTACTGCTAGTTCGCTTGCAGATGGCTTTGAGAAGATGGAGAGAGCGAAGCACAGAGGTAAAAGATGAGAGGCTGGAGAATGAGAGGGCCAGGGGACACTACAGCAGAACCCTGGGGAAAAGAACCTTCAACACATGGACCACTAATATTGACCATCACAAAACTTATCAGGTAACTAAATCTCCATATCTGTATATATTTCAGTCCAATCGTAATTATTTTTTTAATCATGTGTATAAATGTTTGTGGTTTTTAGGTAATGAAGAAAAGAAGCTTTGAGCTTCACACGTTGAGGATCTGCCAGCGCTTTTTTGTCTGCTGGAAAACACAGGCGAGTTAAAAATGCAATCCTTCATGCTGATTGGTCGATACAGTGTTCTAGCTGTTTTCAAATCCGCTTATGACACAAAATGCTTTTAATTAATTAAATTATTTTGCTTCATTAAACTCTTATTAATATAGCACATACTGTTGTTTAAATATAGCTGTAATTGGCTTGAAATGCTATTTAAACTTATTATTATTCTTCTATACCCTATACCAAAATTATCAACTCTAACTCCTCCTAGAGCTTTAACTATACAGGCTCCAAACAAGGGAGCTGACTGAAACTGCTATCTCAAACCAACTTAAAGTTTGTCTAGACAAGATTTTTTATCTAGTTGTGATCTTAAAGCTTTATTGCATCCTCAGTTACTGTGCAGTAGGTGGAGCCGCTATATTACCTCATTTACTTTTTTGAGCTGCAGCTACTTATGATTGATTGTTACCGTCTCTTTGAAGTTTTGTCTGAGTTTTACTGTTTATGACATACAGCTGCAGAGCAGAAGAACAGAAGCAGAGAAAACTGAGACTGCCCTTTGGCATTGGTCCCTCAACCTACAGGCCAAGGTAATGCCAAATCATGGCCTGCTCATTAAAGATAATGTATGTTCCCTGCTACTGTATCATTTCATACAGTTCTGTATGTTTTCAGGTGTTTTGCGCGTGGCGGCTCTGGATTACAGAGCGTCAGAGAAAACTGAAGCGTTTGACTGAGGCAGCTCAGTTTTACAGAGATGAACTGTTGAGAGAGGGTGTCACACACATCCTCACACACACAGCACACATGAGTGCTTTCTCTACTAATATTGCACAGCACAGCTATGAACAGGTGTTGTTATCATAGATACTGCATATGTACATCAGTCTATAGGCAATGTTTATGTGTTTGCATAAATATTAAGTAATCTGCATCACACACAGAGCTGCCGACAGGTGCAGGAAGTGGTAAGGCGGTGTGCTGTGCGATGGAAACAGCGGGCACTTTGCAAGCCTGTCAAGGGTAAAACAGACAGCCACCCCAAGAAGAGTGTGTCTTTTATTCTGCCAGAAGAACACACCCCCATCCCCACCCTTTGTCCAATCAGGAGCCAAGCAGCAGAGCGCAGGCAGAAAGATTCCACCATCAGTCAGCTGTAAGTTATAAAAATATAGTTTTTACTAATTTGATTCAGATTTTGAAAAGAAAGATACATAATCTGATTAACCATTCTTGAGTTAACAAAGTTGTTCTCTTCTGGTAACAGGTGGTCAGTTCGAACATCTAGATTGCAACCGAGAAGACCAGATCACCTTCTGCAGTCCCCACTCAAACCATGTGACTTTAAGATCAGCAGGTGTAGTATGCATTAAACCTAAAGTCGCAATAATTTTTATTAATAACTATGTTCACATACTTATAAATGTCTACCTTGTGGTCTAGTAGTCAGAAGGTGTCTGTAAGAGGGACTTCTCCATTACCCTCAGTCCATTTGCCCCGCAGCCCACTGGAGTCACCTGCAATGATACTACAACCAAAGGTCCTCCCCTTCAAACCTGGCCCTCCAGGATATATCACCACTACTGATCAGGACATACTGCTTCCTCCATCTTCATTTACTGTCTCTTTAGCCCATGGCAAGGTAAGCATTGATGCTGTTTGAACACTTGTTTAAATGCTTTTATCCCCCAGTTTCACAGACAAGGCTTAAGCTAGTCCCAGACTAAATTGCATGTTTGAGCTGTCTCAGATGAAAATATCTTGCTTTGTAGCTTTGTATTCTTGGCTTAAATGTATGTTGCTGAATCTTCTTTATTTTAATATGCCAATCATTTTGTAAAGACTTTTACATGGAGTGAATTATGCACTTTTTTTTTTTTACAGCAAAAGAGCTTACACAATCAGGAGCTCCCATTGCATTCAATGCATTTTACTTCACACCCTCTCCAAACACATGGTAAAAACATAACAATATGAAGAAAGTTTTATTTTTATTAGTCTGACGTTCAGTAACATTTTGAAAGACCATCTTATCTGGGCTTGTAGGCATACCTGAGATATTACCTGACCAGGATGAGGAGCCTGAGGAAGATGAGACTGTAGATGTAGAGCAAACAGAAAATCTCACAAAAGAACTACTAGACATTAGACTGGAAATGCAACGGTACCAGCAAGACAGAAAACAGCTACAGTAAGTCAATTTGACTTTGAATAAGGATGAATGTGCAGAGTTTATAATTTATTTATTATTAAAAATGACTCTAACTATTAATTATTTTTATGACCGTCAAAGAGATGTGTAAACTAAATTAAATCCATTTGTATACATAGCAGTATAACAAGACTTTTTTTCAGCTTAAGTGATCCTGCAGTGAAACTCCCAAATAAACATTACAAAAACATCTTCAGACTGAAGAAATGTGAATTGACCAACCAGCTGTGGTCTGACTGAATCAACATATTAAATCGTGTTTTTTATTCTAGCAAACACACAGGAAACTTGGCATTTGGTGTGAGTAGTTGTTTCTGCCGCGTTTAAGAGACTAATGGGGGGGAAATATTTGGATTCTGCACAGAGAATGAATGAATGTTTTGCTATTCAATTTTGTGATCTAGTAAAAGAGGTTTAGCAAATATCCTCATGTTCGTATAAAAGGCGCTGCACCTAATGAGATGTTTTCACTAACATAGTGAAACCAGTTTGTGTGTATGTGTGTGTTTAGGACATGGCGTAAGCTCCAAAATGTCTTGAGTAACTGGCTCGAAACAACAGGCACTGAGGGCGAAACTGAGGAACGAGACAGCATTTTAAAGGAGTTAAGTGAGGTATATCCATATATCTTTTTCTTTTTCTCCTGCACTCATTCATACATGCATTCATTTATTTAAATATGTGTAGAAAAATGGAACAAATAACAGTACAAGGTCTTGCTTCCTCAAGCTGCGCTATCAGAGGGCACTATCGGTTTGCATTTAACGCAAACATTTTTAGAGAATTTACGTAAACATGAATCTAAGATGCTTAAAACCAGCTGTTCGCATCACTAGATAAAGGTTAGGGATTGCATAAACACTTGCTTTTGCTTAAACCATGGAAATATTATATACATTTTTATAGGCATGCTTAAGTATTTAAATTAATTTGTGTGCTTGTACTTGTCATTACACACCTAGAGACCCTAGAATCTAATGGATTTTGTGTGCTGTTTATGTATGCAAGACCATTGTTTGAATATTCTACTTTACACATAAGAGACAGTAGTTATTTGTTCATCTCTGGTTTAGTTTATTTATGCATTATTTAATTTTCACAATAATTTAAGTAACATTTTAATATCATGTTTCTTTGCAGCTTGAGAGTCGCATTTCTTCTCTGTCTTTGAGATTAAACGGACAGAAGCCCACCATGATTCGCCATGCAGCCAGAGTTAACACCATCCAGAGCCAGCTGCTACTGTCCAATGTTAATACAAGAACACCCACTAAATATGGAAAATAAGTCTAAAAAGTCTATATTGTGCAACCCAATTATATGATGCCAACCTTATTCCGACAAAAAATTTAGCTGATATTGTATTTTTGGAGCCCTTGGGGAAAAAGCAACATTTTGTGACACAAAACCTGTTGTTATTTCAGTTATTTATGCATTCATAAGCACTGTTTGTAAATATGTACTTCATTTCTAATAAAGCATTAAATCACAATTGGAAATTGCTTATTTAAATTTAACCTACATACTGGAAAAACTGGGTATCTGCGTTAAAGTTTTGTTGACTGCACATGTAGTAGGAAAGTTGGAATCCTCCTTTGGAGCTTCACATGGACTCCTTTGCTGCTTCAGTGGAGTAAAGTCTAGTAGTATTTAATACTACTTTTTAACATAATTTCTTACAAAAGGCACTTTCTGGAAATGCCTTTACAACGCCAGGCAAGGAAAGATGCCTGGACGAGAATAGTCCACGTGACATAAGAGTTCCAGTGTAATATCTTCCATATGCGCGCATTTATTATAAGAGCTATTCGCTTTGAAAACACCCGCTTGCATAGTACAGGTTTTTTCAGACTGACGCAGACCTAGGCAATGAGATCTTTAGGAGACATGCCCGTTTCACTGAAACGCCTCTGCAGGACTCGATGTAGACAGTTAATGTGATTCATTTGCACAGAAAATATTTCTAGTAACTATGATGAAGCGAGTTATTGTTGTCATCTTAATGCTGTGCTCCATCAGCAGCTGGGGTAAGTAAGTTAACTTACGCGTTTGCTAAAATTAGCTCAAGCTGCGAATGATTAACGCGTGCTTTTTTCTCTTTTTTCCATCCTTTTTATAATCTTAGCCATCTAAATTTTCAGAAAAACGTTCCTAATTGTTAACGTCTTTTAGAATTATGGGATAGTTTAGTGAAGAAAAAAGTTGCCAGAATAATTATGTCGCACCCACCTACATACTAATAAACTAATAACAAAAAATATCCCTACTAATTTTGTATTGTATACTGAGAATATATAATTTTACTTTAATTGTATTTTATTTATTTATTTTAGAATACAAAATTATAGGGACCGTATTATGTTATTTTGTATTATATATTATTATTATTGTTTTCTTTTTTAAATTAATTAAAATTTAAGGCCACTTAATATAAAGTGGGAGCCCTTAATAATTAAAGTTCTTTAAGTTTTGTGATATTTATGATGTGTCAGTAGTGTTTTTATTTTACGAATAAATGGTTTTTAGTCTATAAATTAAACTTCTGGGACGTTTTATTACAAAAAAAATAGTGATTTATTAGTAAAAACACATCATTTGTGACCGGTTATATCATTGTTCTGTAATATGCCTATCTGCATTCAGGTAAGAAGATGCGCTGGTGTACAGTCTCGGAGCCGGAGCAGAAGAAGTGTGCTGAGCTGGCCAAAGCTCTGGTCGCTGTGCTTCCAGCCCCGGCTGTCATAGCATTCGGCCGCCTCTCATGTGTGAAAGCTTATGGTACTGCTGACTGCATTAGTAAGATACGGGTGGGTTACATGTAATATTGTGAAAGCTGAAATCTGTTTAAAAACAAATCAGTCAAGGGACATAACAGCAGCAGTTTTACATTCTTCTATCCTCTCCTGTAAGGACAATAAAGCTGACCTAGTGACTCTGGATGCTGGAGAGGTGTACACTGCAGTAAAACAGTTTGGACTCACAGTAGTTGCAAAGGAGATCTACAGAGATGGTATCGTACAAAAACCTAATGTGGTCTCATTCTTGTTCGGTTCATGGTGTCTTGTAGCTCATATGCTTAACGCTTTGCAAGCAGAAACGTGTAAATATGTTTCTTTTTACTTTGTCTCCACCTTCACCTCACAGGTGGCTGTATTCTTGCAGTTGCTGTGGTGAGGAACAGCAGTACTTTAGATATGCGCTCTTTGCGGGGCAGTAGAAGTTGCCATAGTGGAGCTCGCTGGACTGCAGGTTGGAGTCTCCCTTTGGGACATCTCCTTTCTAAAAACCTCCTGCCCTGGACAGAGGATGAGCCCCTAAGTCAGGGTAAGACAAACAGGCACAAATTGACCAGATTGTACTGTTAACTAAAAATTAATAATTAATAAAAATAAAATAAATAAATAAATAAATAAAAATAATTAAACAACAAAGACACATAACGTAATTACTCAAACATTTTATGTCTTGTAAATTAATAATATAATGGACATGTTTTTTTGTCCAGTGATGTTTTAAAGTTAGAACATCTTATTGATGGATATGTTTCTTATAAACGTGCAGCTTTTTGCTTCACAAATTTAACAGGACTGGAGTATTGTGTGCATTACTTGTGGATTATTGCAATGGTAAACATTAGACTACATTTTGAGCAAATAACATTTTTGTAAAAGATAAGTTCCCTTCGAATAGAGATTTGTGGTGTTATGTATTTCCAGTCACTTGGTAATCGGGATCATAACATAGGAAGTGTTCCGTCATGTTCTCCCAAACCAAACAAACAAAGTTTTCAAAAATATGTATGACTCTGTGCCGAGTTCCCAGTGCTCATGCTTTAACTATTTTGTCAGCGGTTAGTGCTTTCTTCAATGCCAGCTGTGTGCCTGGAGCAACTACAATGGCACCCAGCCTTTGTTCATTGTGCCAGGGTCAAAGGTCATACATTCGTCAGAAAAATTTCCATTGTGAGACATCTCACAGTGAACCATTCTACCACAACCAAGGAGCACTCAGGTTAAAATAGCCCTATATGTACCTGTATCAATAAGTCACTGCCAAGTTCCCTTGAAGATCTGACAGCATCCAATCTTTTTCTTGTAGATGTTTACAGTCACAAGCGGGAGATATTGCCTTTGTGGATCACACAGCTCTGGACAGCATAGATGGTTATTACAATAATTCATTCCAACACAAAAATGTATGCTTATATGGATGTACTAGTGATTAAATCCAATTTGAGATGAACGGTTTTTCTTTCGCTTTCTTGTTTATTTTTTGATCCCGGCTTATCTGTTTTCCTCAACAGAAAGCGAGAAGGATGAGTTCCGACTGTTGTGTGCAGATGGAACTCATGCTCCCCTCGGCAGTTTTAGAAAATGTAACCTTGGACGAGGCCCTGGAGGAGGAGTGGTCACGCGAATGAACACCCGTAAAATCGCTCGAAAGTTCTTGGTCGCTTCCCAGGTATGTTTTATGTTGGAGCCCATAACTCGCACAATTATAGTGTCTTATCCGACCAACCTGTGCTGTAAAACTCTAATATTAAACAACAAATCTCTTTTTATTTATTTCCAGGGCTGCCAACTCTCAGGCAATGAGCGTGAGACAAAAAATTCTGCCATCGTTTACTCACCCTCATGTTGTTTAAAGCTTTAAAAGCAGATATTTTGATAAATTTTTTTAAAACAACTTGAGGGTAAAAAAAAAGAATAATTCCATTCTTGGGTGAACTGTCTCTTTAACAAACAGATTGATGGTCCTGTTGACCTCAGGTTGCTGCAGATGTTCCTAATAATGCTATTGGTATCTTGGCAGAAAGCCCTGACAGGATTTCAGGTTCTTATGAGAGAGAAAAAATAGGTGTTTTCTTTTAAAGATCTCCTTTGGTTGGAGGGGAAGGGAGCGTCAGCGCTTCCAGCTGTTTGAATCAGCATCCTACGGTGGAAGTGACCTTCTCTTTAAAGATGTGACTGACAAATTATCAGTTCTGATGGAAGACATGGATATGAGCCAGGTTCTGGGACTGGATTATGTGGCCTTGCTCAAGGGCCTTGGACATGAAGGTGAAAGATTGCTTCCCCTGTATCTGTATCTTGGGAATGATAAGCCTTTAGACTTTAATGAATGTGTGTGTGTGTGTCTGTGTGTGTGGGGGGTGTGATTAGGCAGCTCTTTGGAGGACAGTGTGGTGAGGTGGTGCTGTGTAAGTCATGCTGAACAGAAGAAATGCGAGCAGTGGGCTCTTAGCATAAAATCAGACCCTCTGGTGTGTGTGAAAGCTTCGTCTATGAGCGACTGCATTGAGAAGATCAAGGTCCAGTAAGACATATTTTCAGCACTTGTGATTTATAATTAATTAAACAAACATCAACAGCATACTTATTTTATTTTATTATTAAAAACTACAGAAGACAGTTTCAGCAAAACAATATTAATGTCCTAAGCCTTTTCTTATTTACAGTAGTGATAATGATATACTGTGCAATTTTAGTATTATTTAGTATTGTAATATTAATATTTTGAAGTCGATTTTATTATATTTTATTGTTTTTTTATATTTTATATATTCAGCATTAATTTCAATCTAATTTGAGTAATTTCACGTGCTCTTGCCACTATTATTTGTTTTCAGTTTTCTTTTTTTTTTGTATTTTATTTCAGTTAGGTGATAAGGCAGCGTTTCTCATTTTCATTTTACGCCTAATATTTATATTTTATTTCATTTAATCTTTTTCAAATAATGAAAACTATTTTTAGCTTTAGTTAATACTGACACTGCTAATTGTTCTTTGTTTCGGTGCCTAGAAAAGAATGAATTGTTATTTTTCAGAGGGATGAGGTGGATGCTGTGTCTCTTGATGCCACTCATGCATTCATAGCTGGAAAATGTGGCCTTGTCCCTGTTGTGACTGAATACTATGGTATGTAAAACTATCGTCGTGATGTACCATCTCATACACACTCATGTTGTTCTCACCTCGATTTGTTTTTCTCTATGCAATTTAGGAGAGAAATGTGAGAATCCGGAAAGAGGAGGCCATTTTGAAAGTGATGGTAATAAAGGCCTAATATGAACTCAGTGTAAATGCAATCTCTATTATAGCATCTTTACAAAATATATTTATCTCTGCAGAATTACCACCAGTGTATGGTGTGGCAGTTGTACGTCGGACAAGTAGGAGTTTATATTTTGGAAGCCTGGGCGGCAGACGCTCATGCCACGGTCACATGTACAGCCCTGCTGGGTGGGTTTTACCTGTGAGGCACACACTCAGCACAGAGCACAACAGCAGCGCCCCATGTCAGCCGAATAATGGTACTACATGTTCTCTATTACTTGGTATCTTTATCAAATAGTTTGAATATAATATTTTATTTATTTTTAATGCAGGGTTTAGTATGTTATCTGTTTACTTGCTTGTCATGTGACGGTTAACCAGCATTAAGGAGCCATGAATATGCAAGTGAGACATTAAATGAATAAAATACTCTCACAAGGTATTTTAACCCCTGATTTAAAGAGGAAAAAACCCTCAGGTCATCAAAGATGTAGAGTAGTTTGTTTATTCATCAGAACACTACGTTACATCACTTTGCTCACCAATAGATCCTCTGCAGTAAGTGGGTGCCATCAGAATTAACTGTTAAAAGCAGCTGATAGACAGTGAACTCACATCTATAAGACATTTTTTGATGGACAGGAGTCATGTGGATTACTTGTGGCGTATTGTGGTGTTTTTATCAGCTGTTTGGACTGTCATTCCGATGGCACCCATTCACTGCAAAGGGTTCATTGGTGAGCAGGTATTGTAATGCTAAATTTCATCAAATTTCATCTCATTTACATCTCGGATGGAGTATATTTTGAACACATTTTCATATAGGAGTAACCTATTCCTTTAATGTAGCCCATTCTTTTTTCAGTGTACAGTGAGGTGTTTTGGAAAGGTTGCTTGCCAGGAGGTCAGGGCAACCTTTGTAAGGTGTGTATGGGTGGCACTGAGGAAGCTGCCACCAAACGGTGTGCTGACAACCACAATGAGCGTTACTATGGCAATATGGGTGCCTTAAGGTGAGGAATTGCTATTTTGCACAATTGTGTATACAGAATAATACCTCCCATTGTTAGTTTCCATCCAGCTTTGCAGGCTTTAAAATGGCCTTTACTTCAGGTGCCTGGTTGGAGACCACAGTGGGAAGAGCTTCGGAGACGTAGCGTTTATGGAGCACCACAATCTGGAGAGCAACATCGAACGTAAGCTGTAAACTGAGAAATGTCATCGAAATGAATCACATTTATAATTTGTGTGACGTGTGACAGGTCTAAACACCAGTGGCTGGGCAGAGGGATGGCTCACTTGGGACTTTGAGTTGCTTTGTGGAGATGGCAGCCGGGCTCCTCTGACAGAGTGGAAGACCTGTAACTTAGGAGCAATCCCTCCAAATATTGTTATGACACGTCCTGTTCTTACAGCTCGCATTTATGACCTCTTAATGAAGTCACAGGTCTGCTCACTGAGTTAATAATCATTTTATTCATATGAAAGTCTTTTAGAATCAGAATACTGATGTGTTTTGCACTATAGGAAACCATAGCAGCTCGTCCAGATTCTGCCTTCCGCCTGTTTGAGTCACAGCAGTATGGAGACAGTGACTTGCTCTTTAAAGATGCTACAAAGTGCCTCGTTCACACCAGTCACATGGCCTACCGCACCATACTGGGAGAAGAGTTCTATTCACAGGCTGAGAGCATCTTTAACTGCACACACTCAAGTGAGAACAAAAAGAAACATTATTATATCCATACCAATTATTTGTTTGCATTTGTTTGCTGGAGCGTGATTCATAATAGCACATTTGCTTGATTATTCACGCATATTTTAATTGGGGCAATTGCATTTATTTATGAATAAAGTAATTAATTTTTTGTATTTTTACAGATATCTTACAGTTCTGCAATCAAGATGTGTGCAGCATATTCTAATCAACCTTTATGAACTTTTTGACAATGTTTAAAAAAAAGCATGGGACTAAATGTATATGGTTTATTTTGTACCATTACTGATATACAATAAAATACTCTCTTAATATATATTATATATAAATCTGTGAGTGCAGTACGGGAGAGTTTATTCGTTTAATCAAAGAACACTGCTGAGGATGTGTTAAGCGAACCAAAAAGCGAGGACCTTCTCTAAACTACATTTACCATCATGCACCTGTGCAACAATACGGAAGTTCGTGTTTTGGTGACCGCTGCGGCTACTGTACTAATGTTTACGCAATACAAAGGACTTTTGAAGTCGAGGATTTTATAAATGCAAGTAAGTTTTCAATGTGATGCAATTGGTAGTGCATACAAAATATTAGTTTTAAACTATATCATAACACGATTCATAATATCCGTTTCATGTCATGTTTATTAGTGTCCTAGCTTAACTCGCTTGACATTTGAATCAAGTTATACAATGAGTTGGTCACATTACGCCTACAGACGTCAAAACAGCTGCATTAACTGGCATGGCTGTTTTATTGTCGTGTTCATAACGTTATAATGATCTTTATGCTCGAATACCATTACAAATACTGCACAAGACTTATGTTCAGTAAGTTCTCTCTCTCTCTCTCTCTCTCTCTCTCTCTCTCTCTCTATATATTTATATATACATATATATATATATATACACATATATAGTAATTGTATGCATTTGATTCGAATGAACTTTATTACTTTACCATGTTTTAGACCCTAACATGTAAATCCCATAGAGTACTTTACCAACTATTGTGCAGAATAATTGCTTGACGTTGATAAACAGTTGTTTGTTAGTATCTAACAAACAAAGCCAGATTTATTTCAGTTAGTCTGACTTATTGCCAGTTCATTTGGTTTAAAATAAGTCGGACTATCTGCCATAAGCCTGGCTTATTTGGTAAACTTGTTTTATGGAACAGGCCCCAGGTTTGTAGATGCTGTTTTCAAGGAGATCCTTGCCTCCTCGTGTGGCAGTGGGAAGATGTGCCTCTACAGTACAAGCTAGTGTGCAACGATTTGTTCCTGCAAGTGGCTCAATTGACTCCAATGCTATGGAACAAGTCCAGGCCTTTGTATCCCAGGCTTCTCGTCTGTTTGTGATAAGCGGTGCCGGACTCTCCACTGAATCTGGGATTCCCGACTACAGATCAGAAGGTGTGGGACTGTACGCACGGACTGACAGGCGGCCTATGCAACACTCAGAGTTTGTGCGCAGTGCGAAATCGAGGCAGCGATACTGGGCACGGAACTATGTGGGGTGGCCGCAGTTCTCCTCACACCAGCCGAATCCAGCGCATTTAGCATTACGAGACTGGGAGGAAAAGGGAAAGCTGCACTGGCTCGTCACACAGAATGTAGATGCATTACACTCAAAGGCTGGACAACAGAGACTAACTGAACTTCATGGATCTACACATAGGTAGGAGCAGGCCTTGCACGAAGATCATAATTTATTATGGAGTTAAAGGATCTGTGAAATGTAAAAGGAATGATATTTTGTGTTTGTCCTGCTCTTAGGGTTGTGTGTTTGGACTGTGGGCAGCTGACTCCACGTGCTGAGCTTCAGAAGCGTTTTGCAGCTCTTAACCCTGGCTGGGCAGCAAGGGCAGGCACTGTGGCCCCAGATGGAGACGTGTTTCTGGAAGACGAGCAGGTGCTGAACTTTACAGTACCTGTATGTGATGCCTGTGGCGGTGTACTCAAACCTGAGGTGACGTTCTTTGGTGATGTAGTGAACCGGACTACAGTTAACTTTGTGCATAACAAGCTGGCTGAGTCTGATGCTGTGCTTGTGGCTGGATCTTCACTTCAGGTGAGTCAAGTTTCATCAGTATCACTTTAAGAAACATTTGCTATTCACATAGACCAGGATTACTCCTTTCTACTCACTAGCTGCCAACTCCTGGTGCAATGACGTATCAGACAAACAGGGGTCAAGGATCAAATTATTGTTCATTAAAAAATTTAAATAAAATAAACATAATACAAAAGATCAATACCGCAGTTTACAGAAATTTACATATTCACACATTCTTGGTTAGTTAGCCAAGTTCACTTAAGAATACAGCATTGGTGAGATGACCTTAAATTGTAGGTAATTTATAGTAAAAACGCTTTAATATAAATAGTAAAATGCATTTCTCATCTAAAATTTATTCTCTAAGTTACTGAGTCTCTCAAAAATCTATGTTGGAAACATTTATGGTAAACCAAGGCAAAGAAAAAAATTGATGCTTGAAATAAAATAAATGTTAACACGAAGTTTTAAAAAGTGTACTATTTAAAGCTATTTAAACTAGTTTTTCTGCCATTAATAAGAATGTTAATTTTATATAAAAT
>JAUMHP010000048.1:13696438-13730228 GCA_032361065.1 Enteromius trimaculatus | reverse complement strand
ATAATAATCTCACTGCATTATTACAATTAATGACATAAATAATGTTTGGAAATGTAAACTGATATTTCCAACTGACATGCTCCAGCAAAAGATAAAAATAAACCACTTAAAACCATTTTTTGTTGGTGAAAATACTAGTGGCCTAAGACTTTTGCACAGAAGTGTCTAAGCCTTTTTCATTTTTTAGAAACTGTTTAAACAATTTTTTCTCTCTTTCTTTTTAGATATAACCTAGTGATGCTGGGTCTGTCAGCCTCATTTCTTCTCCTTTCTTATTGGCTAACGTGGATGTTAGGGGGCATTGGCTTCATTTTGGCTAACTGCTGTAACATGGCTTTACGAATCACTCACAGTATTGTTTACATACATCGCTATTTCTTGCAAAGTGAATACACACCTCTGTGGGGGCTCCGCCCACATTCTGCTGTCATCATTGCACTCGGCCTGAGCTCCATGCTCACAACCTGCTCAGAGGTATCCTCCCAGTGCCTTATTGTATACCTGTATCAGAGTGTTGCAATGAACAAACTGAAACTTTGCTTTGTAACGTTCTGTCTTTCAGAGCATGTTCTGCTGTGATGGTGGCTGGTTGCTAAGGCTGGTTCATGTTGCTGTGGGGGCAGTTTGTCTCCTGGGTGTGGTCATCACCGTATTTCTGACAGAAACGAGACTTGTGCAGTTTGTCAGGACTCAGCTGTTACCCAAATACAGCAAGAAACACACATGAGTTTTCCTCTGAATGCAGCTAATGCCTCAACCTCACGGAGGATCATGTCACGGACCAGATTTTAATACTGTGTGAATTTCTTCACAAAAATATTTAGTTTTCTTTACATTATTTGTACAAATTTACTCCAGAAAATGCAGTACATCTATGTTCAGGTTTTGCTAGAAGCTGACGGTTTGAAGGTTAGTATTTCTACAGGACACGGAATATTTTATTCACTGATTACAAAACAAACACAGTATGTAACTTCTGCTCCGATGTGCCTATCAGTTTTAAAGATTGTTCATCTTTTGACCATTTGCATAACGTTACTGCTAGATATACTGTTGCTGTGTTAATCAGTGGTGAAGTTTGTATGATTGATTGATTGTACGAAATGGTTATATATAATACATTTAAATGGTACTGGGTACTATTGTCTTTGAAAACGGGTAAGATGAGACTGAAAAATATTATCTGTTGTAATAATATCTGGGAATAAATAAAACTTTTTTATGACTGTTCTGATTTCCAACTTTATATATATATATTACAGCCGAATCTAAAAATAAGCATCACATTCACATTAAACTTTTTTGATTAAGCTTTTTGATTACATAAATTAAGTTTATACATATAAGTATACATATATAACTTATCATTGTTTTTGATGTATTTTTTATCATATCAATTTTGGTAAAAAAATGTATGGGTAGTTGACATATGAATGTGTCCTATTGTGTGACAGAAAAGCGTAAAATAAAAACCATCCAAAATTAAAGATAAACCTCTTTGATGCTATTTCTAACTCTAAGAATTGGATACATTTTGTCTCATGTTATTTCTGTGTTTTTCACACCTTGGGACATGGTCCAAGTTTTATTTGTCAACTTCCCTTAAACAAACTGAATTTATCATGGCGCTATCAGAAATGTTTCCTAACTTTGCAAACCAGTGAAAATGACTATGAAAGTGAAAGTATTAGGACGGAGAGACTCAAGAAAGGCAGGACATTAAGTAATTCCTAAGTACTGTAGCTCCATTTATAAAAAATTCATTCCATGGGAAGAGAGAAAAATAAACATTCACAACAATCACTTAGCAACACACAACAAAGAACAAACACAACAGTGTTCTAATAAACACTTGTCGTCATTTAAAAGCACACCAATATAAAGAATAAAGCAGTTACCAGCGCACAAACCATAAACTGTTTTCATTTCTCAACTGCTGGAACTAATTAAAGTACGGAAGATGTCATCTTTAAATAAGCATGAGTATATCCCTACAGAAACTGTGACTGAGATTAAATGGGAGGAGGAACAGTGTGACTCATGCTTTGGCCAAAGGAATTATGGCCCATTTGGGATTGGACTCTTCAAGGGAACGGGGTGTGTATGTGTGTTGATAAATGCACATGCGACTAGTATAAAACAGAAACTTCAGCAAGACTGTAGGACTTGATTTTGAGAGTTGACCATGTCTCAAGTAAGAGAAGACGAAACAGAAGAACTGAAGATATGTTGTTTCTGTCATTCACGTTTCTGTTTCTCTTCAGCAGGGTGAAGAAGAGGAAGTTAAGAGGCCTGAGGTAAAAGCGGAGGATTTGATTGGAGCCAGGGACAAACTGGCATCTGGAACAGAGGTGAAGAGCAAGACCTTTGAAGTGATGCAGGAATGCGGTGAGCAGCAGCTGATCAGCAGAAACTGCAATAATTCAGTTAGAAGGTTATGTGTGATATTAAAATGTCACTGAATCCAAGTGTCCTTCCTTTTGACTATAAGCCAAGAGGAAAAAGTAGAGCTGTGTGTTTGTGTGTCTGGTTTTTATAATGTTTCCACTCCTTATATAGAAGGATGTCAGAAAACACAAACACAAGGGAAGACACTCTAACTCTTCTACTAATCACTTTTTATTATGTGATGTTTATTAAGTCTTATGAGTGTCTTAAGTGTTTATATTAAATAATATGTGTTCCAGCCCTTTACAAGCCTTTAGGATTCCAGCTGAAACATTTTACTACATACTCATATATCACTATTTTATAAAAATACTTTGAATATTCCCTTAAATTAAAAACAATATCACAAGTAAGTTATGAAAGACTATTGAAAGATGTTAGTGTAAACCACTAAGAATATGAAATTTGTATTTGACAGTACTTGTTTTATTCACTTCTTTGTTCATATTTTGACATTCCATTTGAACAAATGGAGCACTTTGTGTTAGCTTATATTCTGATGTGTTGGATGATGTAGCTTGTATTTTTGGGTCTTCTGATTCTTTTCTTTCTGTCTCTCCTGTTAGAACGAGCTGGGAAGGTCGCACCATCCATCTTCAGCAAAGCTCGCTCAGGATCTGAGACTGCCTTTAACAAACCCAGCAAGAAAAAGTAACACTACGGAAGCATAATTTCACTAAATCATACAGCTAAAACATGTATTAGAAATGAATCTAGAGTGTAAGTGTTTGTTTGAACACTGTTACCATTTAATAATCACAACTAAAACATATTGAAAGTTACTGATCTTGTGTACCTTAATGGACTTTTTAATATTTTTAAAAATCTTTTATTCCTGAATTAAAAGCTTTAAACAATTAAAACTGAATAATATTATTTTTTTAAGCTACAGTCCAGTCCATTTTTTGTTTTAAAAATGTATGTAATTTGCAAGTACAACTATCATGTTTTGGCTTGTTCTGAATTACCACAATACATCTATAATAAGTGTTGTTATTCAGACTGGTTTGAGTAGCTACTGCAGCGGAGTAGATTTGTGTGATTTGTCAGACATAGAGAGAAGTAGCTTTGGCTACAATGTTCTTCTGCCAAACGCACGCAGTTCAGTTTATTAACCCCTAGAGACTCAAAGGTTACAGATTGTAGCTTTAAATATCCCAGAATGCTAGTTTCACATTTTATTTTTTGCTGAAATAGTCAATATCAACATCATTTTGTAGAGCATTTAATTTTGTTTGAAAATGAAATATGTCAGAAAAATGTCCCGTTCATATTTCACATTACTATCAAAAAAAAAGATTTATTTTCAAAACAATACACACAAAAAAATGAACAGCAGACAGAACAATGGAAAACCTATCCTAACAAAAGTGGGATAAAACCAAAGAAATGAGGTTGTCTAAGCATGTTATTTATTGAGAGAATGTTTTCTTCCCTGTTCTTCTGACACAGTCAGGTTGTGCACTGGCCTATAATAGCTGTCATACGGTTAAAATATCATGACAAATGTGAGCTAAACCAGTAAAACAAACTAAAGCAGGCCATACAAAAGAATGTGAGTGCTGGAGTTATTTCATAAATTTGGTGTGCTGATCTTGCAGGATTTTTGCCGAGGACTTGGCATCATAGAAGAGTTCATTAATTTCTTCTACTTGTTCCTTTTCGACTACTTCTCTCCCCTGAACTCTTGTCAGCAGACTGGCAGGGGTCAGCAGCTGCACTGCGTATCTGCAGTCGCACAAACATTAGACAAAATGACGTTAAATTCTTTCTAATGAATAACCGAGAATGCTCGTAAGACAGACAGAAATAATTATAACTCTAAATGAAAGGGATATGTTTTTGAGAATAAACCGTAATCAGTGTTACCTGAGTGTAGTCTTGGTACCGATCTCGCCAAGATGAGATAAAGCCTCCTCGCTGATGTTGATTCCTTCGGTCTGAGCTCGGATCTTTATGATCTGTAGCAACGTGCAAATTAAACAGCATGTAATGCCTACTCAATCTTTCAGAATGTCAAAAGGTGTAATAAGCAACTTGTTCTGATGCAAAAGTTTATGCATACCTGTTTCATTTCTTGAGGAGTATACAGCATAGTTCTGATAATCATGACTCGATCCAGCAGATCCAGTGGAATACCGTGAGGAGAGCTGATGTCTTCAGTCCCCCTAAAACATCATTATGCATAACTGTAAACTGCGTACAACCAATCAACATCTGGTCACAGCAAACTTCAAATTACTTCCAATATCGGTTAGACTCATTCAAATATGCTCATAATCCCAAACACTAATGAACTAGAAGTGACAATAATATATGTATACAAGTAATGTAAATTAAAATACAAATACATTATGAATTAGGTTCCATTTGTTGACGTAATTAGTCAGCATAAACCATAAAAAAAAAAAAAAGCATTTGTTTCTTAGTCATTCTTTATTTTAACATTCTCTAATTCATTAAAATCAAACACTGACACTGACCACTAGCATTAACTATGTTAGAACCTTATGAAAATATTCTACAGTTATGCTAAATATAAAACTGATGAAACACACCTGATGAGACAGTTTCCTCTATTGGATGCAAACACTACGATGGGAGCGATGGAGCTCTCTAGTGCTCGGTGCAGGTAGGTAAAACACTCAATGTCCAGCATGTGAACTTCATCAATAAACAGAACACCAGGAACCAGCTCTGCTACACCCTGATCAATGTACTTGTTCACCACCTTATTGATCTCCCCTCGCAGTTTATCTACATAAAGGACACAAACACAAAAATGTTAAACATGGCTTTATTAAAAACCCTGCAATGGTTTACAGTATATAAAGTACGTTACCTGTGATTTCTGTCTTTTTGGGTTTCATCAGTTGACCCATCATAGAAAGTATGTCCTGGCCTCCCTGCAAAGCACATTAAGCTCATATGATTAGCATTATGGAGGTCCACTTGAAAAGCTGGCAAACGTGATGTTTGTGTGCACATACCTGAGGTCTTGCATTAGCAACATCCAGGTCATGAAGTGTAACATCCTGAATAATCTCTTTCTTCTTGTGGACGTCGCCTTTCGGTAAAGGTACGTATTCTTCCGCCTCCAAATCGAACTCTGTTGCAAATGTGTCACATCGTCCCTGTCTCTGCAGACCAAAAACAGAAAGACTGTGAATGAACTTGATAAAAGCACTGAGAGATTTCGAAGCAGTCAATTTATTTTCAAGAGAAGTGTATTGTACTTCATGTGACATGCAAGTATGCGTGTTGCTGCATTTATTTGATCAAAAATACAATAAAATATTTTTACATCATCCCCTTCCCCCTATGTTTTTTCCCCATACCCCTTTAAGAAATATAAAGTTCAAGTTTGTGACACTATATTTGTAATATTAATACATGTTGTAACATAATAAATGACTTTAGTGTCACTTTTATTCAAAATTAATAAATTCTTGCTTAATAAAAGTATTCATTTCTGTCAAAAGCATAAAAGACAATCTTGTCCTTTATACTGCTGCCAGACTACCTGGCCACCTGCACTGACAAAAGATTACTTCAACACGCCAACAGCAGATATAGGCAGGAGAGAGAGAATGGTCAAGCAAATCCGGCCTTACCTTGACTGCCCCACTGTTCGCTTCGATGTAGATAACATCGCCGACCTCCACTCTCTCCTTCTGCAGACTTTCATAGATACTGGGATCCAGCTGCACGAGCATAACAAATGATACAAGATACAACTTTTAACTTCAAACAGACCCAATATCAGCTTCCATCCAGAACCTTATCTTCAAAATATAAGTATGCAAGTTCATTTCCTTACCTTCAACTGTTTGGTGCCTTTTGCGGTCTTCAAACCAATAATGACATGACTGATAGTCTTGCCATAGCCGCCCATTGGGTTCTCCGTCTCGCAAGGAGTCAGTTCAGTGACCTCTCCCTCATACACCTCTTTAGTCTCCTTGATACGCAGACCTGTGCAATCAAAAAGTAAGAATTTTAGGTACAGAACACATCAACACTGCTAACATTTTACATACTAGTCGATCTACCAATACACCTTTAAAATCCTACAGAATTAATAATATATTACATTACACTTCAGTGAACCTATTTGTCTGTGTGGTTTTTTTCTGTCAGCACTGTAATAATGTGTGCATGCATGCATGCATATCTCACTCGATCACACTGATGGTCTAATATCAGGCTACAGTGTGTGTGTGTGTGTGTGAGCAGGGGGACGTATTTACTTAGAAGGAAAAGTCCTAATGCATTTGACGGTCAAGTCCAATATAGGCCTATGTGTTTTTTGATGATTTTTAAATCACATTTTTACCTTTATTACTAAATATATCACTAAAACACTGAATAAATGTTCACACCTGTAAAGAATTTTTTTAATGTTATGGCGCACAGATATTGGTTTTTTGCGTGAGATCTCACCGATTGCTCTTCTGAAGTTCTCCATCAGCACTTCAGTCTTTTTGATTTCTGTTGAATACACTTCACTGCCCACCATTGGACAGAATGGCACTTTATTTCCCAATTCCTGAGCCATGGCTAACGCTAGAGCAGTCTGCAGGGTATACAAATACAGTTATCGAACCATAAACACTCTCACGAAGGACATCTCTTAAACTATTTACAACGACTGAAAGCTTGTCCTTACCTTGCCTGTTCCAGGTGGTCCGGCCAGTAAAATGGCTCTGCCAGCCATCTTTTTGGAACGAATCAGCTCTACGATGATGCCACAAGCCTTGGAAAAGGAAATAATATAGAAAATATGTATATTTATTATTTTCTTTAAATGCAACATGTTTTTAAGCAAGATTATGTTAATAAACAAATATTACAGTTATATGAAACAGCTAAACTACAGTTAATTCTTCAAATTTTAATAGTCACCTAAACCAGGACCTGTTGTAACTACAGTAACATACTATTGGTGATATAACGCATTTTGTATTCTCACAAATATTCAGTTAAACACAAATGATAACATAATATTCAGTATACTCTCATATCCTGATTCAGTACTCATTAACAAACTAGCAAAATATGAACTGGATCTCTACCTCTCTTGCTGTCTCCTGCCCCACTAGTCCTGACGCGGACTGTTTAGCATTACCGGCCTCGTCCAGCCCGAGACCCTTTACATGGCTGTGAGAAGCGATGCGCTGCGTCTTTGTTGTGCTTTTTACCTCTTCGATCTTCATGTTTATTGTTAGTTAATTAAACACTCTATAAAACTGTAAAAATAAGCTCAAGCCTATAACACGAAAGGCCGTTGAAATCAAACACAAGAGACCCGCGTTTCCATGTGGGTAACCAAGGCGATTTGAGGAAGTACCGCCTAACGTTTTTAGTCATTCTTTGTAACGATTGGTTAATTTGTGGAATCTCTGTTTATTCATTGGATGTCGGTGTTGTCCATCTAATGACTGTAAACACGCCCCTATTTTCCGTTTGTGTGCCATTTGAAGTGTTGTACTGAAACAAAGACCACCGCTGTGGGTTCCACACATATTTTCCTCCGTATAAAGTATAAATATACTTACAATTGGGTTGAATATCATTTAAATATTTTTTACTTGTTAATAAATTATTTGACCCACGAAGCATGTTTCTTTTCTAAAACAAACATTTTAAAGAGGAACCCATGAGATGAATTGTTGTTATATCAGGGATTATTTTGTTGCAACACAGGAACAACTGTCAAATTTCAGAAAAGTTTGCTGAAAACAGTTAGAGCTCAAATATTTAGCATGTAATTTAATCTATCATATAAGAATTAATAAGCGGGTATTACTGACTTCCACCCAAATTAGAGACACGTGGTAAACTGACAGTTTAATATTGAGCTGGTTGGTTTTTAACCAGCAGCGTTGTTGCTGTCAGCAGTTCAAAGTCTACGCGTTTATTCTGTTACCCAACAGTCCTGCTGCTCCAGTCATGGCAGATCCCAGTTCTCCTAAAACGCTAAACTTCAACGTCGGTGTCCTCGGCCATGTGGACAGCGGGAAAACGTCTCTCGCCCGTGCGCTGAGCAGTACCGCATCCACCGCAGCCTTCGACAAGAACCCGCAGTCCAAAGAACGAGGCATCACGCTAGATCTCGGCTTTAGCGCGTTTACGGTCCCGTTACCAGAGCACCTGAAAGAGTCCTGCGGGGAAAGACAATACGACAGTCTGCAGTTCACACTGGTGGACTGCCCGGGACATGCCTCTCTCATACGCACTATTATTGGGGGTAAGTGGATAAATTAGATTCAATTACACTTAATTTACATTCTCGAGTAAATCATTCGCGTAAAAAATTTCATATCATTCACTGCGCACTACTTAGGTCTTTTAATCAATATAAAGTCCTAACATAAACTAATTCAAGAATGGCAATCTGTCAGTGCTTTTTAAACTCTCTCAAGCACTACAACTTTTGATCAGTAGGTGGTGAGTGTGTAGTATTTGAAGAGGTAATATTAACCCTGTAAAAACTGACAATAAAAGTTGATAGTTGAGCATTTCTACAAAATATAAAAGAAAATCTTACAAATGTGCTTTATGTTTGTGTTGTATTTGCTAAATCATGTTTTTATGTTATCTCCTACAGGTAGATAAAATAGTTAGTTGAACTTTTATACAAAATATAAAAGAAAATCTTACAAACGTGCACATGTTTGTGGTATATTTGAAACATAAGGATTTTTATGTTTTGTTAAAGCAAGATGAAATTCTGATATAATGCAAATTATATTTTTATTACAGTAGGCTGTAACAGATTGCTTATTTAAAACGCATGTAAGTATATGTGTTTAGTAAGATGATATTGTGCGCTTTGTTTTATTAACAAAGCTCTGTAGTTTTTAACTGTGGGGGCAAAACATAACATGGAATGTAATACAATGATGATTAAGATGTTTTAGTCTAAAAATCTAAACAATGATATATGGATAATTGAGTAATCCTACATTTCACTTCAGTAAATGTTAATATATCACATATATTTGTTAATATGTCTCATATATTTGTTAACATAATAGGTAGTTATTGGCATGAAATTCATTGGTATTTCTCTGTACTAAAAGGTCAGATGGCTTGTTTCCTTGCATGCACAGTCTCGTAGGTATCATTTTCACGGAGGGATTTATGAAGAAATAGATGATGAGAAACAATGTCTTGAGGGTTTTTGTTAACCTTCGGGACCAAACAAACCCAAAGAACTCTCAGTGTAGTGGGAATGTCTAGTGTAATTGCATTGATGGCATTGGTGTGTGTGTGTGTGCATTTATGGCACATGTGGTTGATTAAGGCGGAAAGGGGCTGTTTGGGGTTCCAGCTTGACTTCCTCTCTCCCCCCAGAGGGGATCTCTCAGGAAAGAGTGAGTGCCAGAGAGAGGGAGAGAAAAAAAGGGAAAGAAAGGCAATAGCCCAGTCTCACTAGTCTTATTCTCAATCACTTATTCTGTAAAGAGTGTGGTATATGTCATTTTTGAAGTTGTATGTTTTGCTCTTATCTGTATACTTGCATTCAGGTGCTCAGATCATTGATCTGATGATGTTGGTGGTTGATGTTGTGAAAGGCATGCAGACGCAGACAGCAGAGTGCCTTTTGATTGGTCAGCTCACCTGCTCCCACATGATCGTCATCCTCAACAAAACAGACCTGTTGCCTAATGACAAGAGGCAGGCAGCTATTGACAAAATGACTAAGAGGATGCACAAAACTCTTGAGAACACAAGGTAGACATTGTCAAGCATGTTTACCTGTATATTATACACATTACACATCTGTACTAGTGCTGTCAAACGATTAATCGCATCCAAAATATAACTGTTGTTCAAATAATAAATATGTGGTTAATGTGTATATTTATTATGTATATATAAATACAAACACATGTATGTATATAGTTAAATATATTTATATAATATGAATTATATGAATATAAATAAATACATAAAAATGTAAAAAAGTATATATACTGTATGTGTGTGATTTTATATATACATAAGGAATATACATAGTACACAAACATTTATTATGTAAACAAAAACTTTTATTTTGGATGCGATTAATCGTTTGACAGCACTATTTGTTCACATATGTATTACACATACATATTACACATTTGCCGTTTTGCCAAACTGTAACAAATAATGTAATTTTATAGTAAAAGATATTACAAATTGTTCAGTAAAACCCGTTAAATGGGAGGTATATGGTGAAAAACGGCAATAAATCTAGTGCAACATCTCTGTAATGTTAAATGTACAGTCGTCTTATAATTTACAGTGAAAAACATGTCAATTGCTGCCCTTTTAAAACTTAAGTTCTGGAAACATATGCAAGATTTTTTTTTTTTTACAGCATGAACATATATGACTAATCTAAACTACTTTTGTATAAACTGCAATAGTATAAACTGATTATTTATACTATTCCAAAATGTAACCTACGTCACATAAGATCTTATAGATAAGATATTATAAACATTAACCTAATAGGTTTCTATAAAAATTATTTGAAACAATGTGTATTGTGCTATACAAATGGAATTGACTTGACTTTTTGCTTGTCAGATTTAAAGGCTGTCCTATTATTGCTGTGGCAGCAAAGCCAGGTGGTCCTGAGGCCCCAGAAACAGATGAGCCACAAGGAATAACTGAACTCATAGATGTGAGTTAGTGGGTCAGTCGCACAGACTCAAGATCCCAAAAAGCATGGAAACCAGCATAACATTTTAGAACTTTGAAAGTGCCTAAATAAAGAACAGTTATGATGTCAATTATGATGTAATATTTATTGGACACTAAATCAAATTTAGGCAAATTTGTGACATTGACCATATAAAACATAATTCCAAAAGATTTCCTTCCTTCCTTTAATGCACGCAATAGAGGACTATTAAATCCGGGATAATATAGATCAGGTTTTGTACATAAAGTTGTACGGTTAATACTAGCTTGAGTGAATGTTGTTATTAAAGCAAATGTTTAAAACATTTGGATCATGTTTTAAACGTGTCTCTCACTCTTTGTGTTCAGTTGTTGAAGGCCCAAGCCTTCTTTCCTCATAGAGATCCATCAGGTTCTCTTCTAATGGCTGTAGATCACTGCTTCTCCATCCGTGGCCAGGGAACAGTCATTACCGGCACCATCCTACAAGGGTCACTCAGTGTCAATGATAGTGTGGAGATACCAGCATTAAAGGTACTTACAAATATTGCACTACAATGTATACCCTACAGTTCAAAAGCTAAGGGTGAGATTTTTTTTGTAAGGAAATGTATTTTGCATTGCATTGAATGCACTGAATTAATCAAAAGTGAAACTAAAAGTAAATGCGTTTATAAAGTTCTTTTGAATTTACTGTACTGAATAACTGTTTTCAATATTGATAATAATTAAAACTGTTTTGTGCGCCAAATCAGCATATTAAAAATAATTTCATAAGGGTCATGTGACACTGAAGACTGGAGTAATGACTGGGAATTCAGCTTTGCCATCACAAGAATACATTTTAAAATATGGTGTAATAGAAAGCATTGTAATAGTATTTCACAACATTACTGTTTTACCGTATTCTTAATTGAATAATTTCACAGTCATTGAAATTTTGAACAAGAAATTTTTTTGAACATTGAAATTTTGAACAAGATGTGTAAGTACCTTTACAGATGCAATCTGCACTAAATACATTCAGAAAGACTGTTTCTGTGACATTGTGATGTGATCAGCACCTTACATGATCTTTTTTGATTCCTCAGGTAACTCGCAAGGTCAAATCTGTGCAGATGTTTCGTAAGCCAGTACCTAGCGCTTTGCAAGGGGATCGAGTTGGCGTGTGTGTGACACAGTTTGATCCAAAACTGTTAGAACGGGGTGTAGTGTGCACACCAGGCTCATTGCAGACTCTTTACGCTGCTGTTATATCCATCCAAAAGATTGAATACTACCGTGGAGCACTTACCAGTCGTGCAAAGTTTCACATCACTGTTGGACATGAAACTGTTATGGCACGCATTTCATTTTTCAGTCGAGTGCTTCTTGGCAATGAAAATGGAGACTGTAACCCCACGTCTCCAGAGCAAAACACAAAATCTTTCTCGTTTGATTGGGAGTTTCACCACTTGGATGAGTATTTGACTTGTCAGGCAGAAGGTGGGAGAGGAGAACCACAGCAGTGGGCTTTACTTGAGTTTGAAAGACCGGTCACATGTCCACCACTTTGCTTAGTGATTGGGTCACGGCTGGACTCAGATATCCATGGTAATGCATGCAGGCTTGCCTTTCATGGAAAGCTTCAGGAAGGATTTGAGGACAAAAACTACACCGAGACGACACTGCCTCGGCTCAAAATCAGCAAAGACAAGCAGAAAGAAGGAGCAGTGGAACGGGTGATTACAAATATTTACACTTGCATTCAAAGTTTGGGTTCAGGATGATTTTTTTATGAAGTTAAAATGAATTCTGCAAGAATTAAATTGATTAGAAGTCACAGTGGAGACATTTATAATGCTCCAAAAGATTCCTGTTACAAATAAATGGTTTTCTTTTTTCATTTTATTCATCCAAAAAAAAAAATGTTTTATGAGTTGCACAAAAATTTTAAGCAGCACAGCTATTTTGAACACAAATCAGCATATTAGCTGATACAAAGGGATCATGTGACACTGGAGACTGAAGTAACTCAGCATTGTTAGCACAATAATAAATTACATTTTCTAAAAAATTAAGTAAATATACGAAAAAAATTTTATTTACATTATAATGAACCTCATGTACTGTGACTCTAACTAATCAGTTTTGGCCAATTTTTTATCTTTGGTCAGGTGACAGATGACTACACTGTGATTGGCCGAAACCTATTTAAGAAGGAGACAAACCTTCAGCTTTTTGTGGGTTTAAAAATTACACTGTCAACAGGAGAAACAGGATCCATTGAAGGTGGCTTCGGCCAAAGTGGCAAAATCAAAATCAGAATACCAGGTAATCAAAGACAAATGCACTCTCTTTTACTCTTCCTTACTTTTTCTTGACCCCTTTTTACCCCCTTCCTCTAAGGTACTTGTCAGGTGACATCCATATTTATACATCCGTACACTAATTCAAAGACGGCATATAAAAGTTACTCTCATATAAAATTACGCACACCAAAAATGCATGCTGCATCTTAAACATACGTGCAAAAGAAAAAAACTCACATCCTTTTCCTGACCCTCAAGGCTCTCTTGTGTAGAAAGACCTCAGCCACACAAATACACACACATTACAGCACACCCCTCTATTCAGGCCCAATAAAATGGAGTAGTTTGAATATAATCATAACCACACAAGTAGAGAGGTTTAGTGATTTTTAGTATACAATAATTCAAATTATTGTCTCGATGAGACAAAGACTATCAGACTACATTTAAAATATTTTTGCCATGAAATTGATTTATTCAAGTTATTTTTTGTTTAAAACACAAATGATCATATAGTAATAGTGTAGGTCAAGACATGAGAGATGCATTCTATCTAGTAACATTGTATATAAATGCCTGTTCTTTCTTTCTCTTCTGTTAGAGGGGCTGAAAGAAGAAACCAAGCAGCTTCTATCCTCTTCCTCTAAGAAGAAGGGGAAGGGCGGGGTCAAAAATGAATCCTCCAAATTGGAGGAAACTAAGCCCGAAGCTCAGCCAGTCACCATACATCTGAACTTCAAACGCTATATATATGATCCCCAAAAAAAGATGGTACAGTCCTAGTTTCTGGCAGGAAATAAATGCTGACAGGAAAGGGACAGAAATATCACACACTAAGCATTTACTACTAAAGTCTGCAATATGGAACAGAAACGTCTTGTATTTGTTTTCCATTCTGTTACTTTGCATTTGTATTATTCATTCAAACGTGGAATAATAAAAATGAACAAAATAGAAAGCATCATTCTTGTGCTTAATAAATTCTGTTATATGAATGCTAGTAAAACAGCTCTATTAGCTCGACTGCTGTAGTTGCAGTGCACTGTATTTTGTGATTTACATTTTGTTTTTCAAGAGTGTATGGAAAGTGTATCTTTGCATTTGGCATATGAGACGTTGCTTTAAAGCAAAACAATTTGTGAGTATAGGCAAATATTTCTGTTGGCAAATCATGGGTGAAATGTGTTTCCACACACACACACACACACACCTTCAGTTACTCTACATTTATAAATATCCTTTTTTCCATGTGTTTGTTCCACTGTTTATGTATGTGTCTCTGTCTGTTTGTTTTTGTGCAGATGCAGATGACAGTGGTTAAAAAAATTTTTTTAGTAAGGGCCACAGTAAGTCTTGCTTCAAAGATTTGAATATGTATTCCAGTTACGTTGTAGGCAAATTCTTTCTTAATATGCGAGTATACAAATAGCACCTGTACTAAAATATTAAATGACATCTGTGTTGTTGTACTTCCCTGTTTATACCTGACACCACAGGTAAAAACAAAGCCTTTATTTGTTTTTCATTATTATTGCCATTAACTGGACTTTTTTTAAGATGTGCATACATAGGTAACTGTCCATCAATCATTCCCTTACATACTCTTTCTTTGACTAGCAAATGTGCTGTCATGGACTAATTTACAGCATCACATTGCACTAAAAGGAAGATGTTTTGAGCTAACTGACATTTTCCAACTTTGCATAGAACCTTGACTACTCAGCTTTGACTTAACCTCATAAGGAATCACTAAAGTGTCGCACAGAAAATAATACAGGTCTCAAACATTTTTTTTTACTAACCCAAATATCTGAACAGATATATAAGCCTACTGTAAAAATTGCAATGTGCTTACTGAATGACTGCTCGTTGTACGGATCAGAAGTTCAGTATGTGTGTGTGTTTTACTGTGTATTAATATTAATGAAGCAATTTACCCTGATTAATTACAGCAGGAAAGAGACAGATCACTCGGTTAAATGCTGCAGGCATTAGAACTCTGTGAGTCAAACACAACATGGCTTTCATGCCATGTTCGGCCTGCTCAGTGTTTGTGACATTAACTCAAGATCTTTAAACACAACACACACAGTCTTTTACCGTCCTTTTCCCTTCAGTGACTAAGATAGAAATCTCCGTCTTTTATTTTGTGTGTGAGTGCATGCATGTACAAGCCTTTGATATGACAGCTTGAGTCTGTTAACCTCTCTAATCAGGGTCCTTCATCAGAAAGGTCTTTCGGAGTGCCTGTTAAAAATTCATAAATTGAAAGAGAGGGGAGAAGAGGGACTGGAAAAGGGAACAGAGAAAAAAGGAAATAAAAACATAAACTCTCCCATGAGGTAGAAGCTGCAGATTGTCTCCTTCCTGACCCTGGACCTGCACAGATCTTGAGATGAGCCCAAAGAGGGGTAAAGTCACGCTCGGTGTTTGACTTACCACTAACATTAACATTATCGGCTTTATCAGCACGGGCGGTTGGCATGTGTACGTTTTTAATTATTGTCTTTGATCTCATGGATTGTTTCCTTACCGAGTATTTTCTAAAGTATTTTTGTGGACACTGCAGTACCACTGCTGACACCTAGAGGGCATTAGTATCCCCAGAGTCAGCCCAGTCGTAGTCATTATTCATATTTATAAATTTTTCTTTTAAAATAAATAAATACTAAACGAAACTACCTAAATTTTCCCGGTACTTTACTCGCCCCACATTTAGTATTTGTGCAACGGATATGAAGTGTAACTGGATAAGTTAAAAATGTTAAGAAAAATGTTAGGATAAGTTTAAAGCTAAAAATGGCGAAGCGTACTGAACAGAGGTGAGCTACGTGACCAGACTAACGTAATTACTAGAGATAACCCATTTATGTCTTTAAACAGCTAGCACTGAGGATAGGCTACCCTAGAAACCCAGAACACCACAGCAACAGGACAACAATGTTTTGTTCAGAAAGGAAACCATCAAGTGTTGTTAACAATTTTTCATATTGTCCTACTGTTAACTGACGTGTCATTTTATTACATGCTATATTCAGTTATATTTAAAATATTATAAATGCATATAGTTTTGTGTTAGGTGTGGGTTACAATATAGTATTATTAGTAAGTTAGGATAAATTAGATATTTTCACCCTGGTCATCTTTTGATGCAAGTGCATCATGGACATGCGAGCCATAAAAATCATCCTGTTTAGTCTTGATTTGTAATGGCACACAGTTGTCAAAATGCATCAGTCATTTACTAGATAGAGGTTTTAAGCTCTCAATGAATCAATCACTTGAGCAAAAAAACATCAATTCTTCTATAAATCAATGGGACACTGTTAGAGATCTCAGTACTACTAATCACATAATTTCCCTTAGCTGAGCTTTTAGCTGAATGTAGACTAGCATCCCTGCATTTATTATATAGATAAGTTACTTAAGTCTCAGGGTGAGCATATGAGCATTACATTTTTTAAATTCATTATTGATTCTACAGTGCAGGAATTATTTTATTTAGATCTATTAAAGCCTACAGTGAGGCTGAAAATATTATAAACTTTATTGTAGTGTATTATATATTGTATTATTTACACATATATATCACATTTCCCTGTGTGCTGAAGTAAGTTGTCTTCACAGAGTCATAAAGTAACACACTCTTATAGTATAAATGTCCACATCCAGAAAAAACACAGTCATGTAACACATTCATTCAAAAGAGTGCTTTGTTCCAGTCCATTATCCCACTTTCCATCCTTTCTTTAATGCACTTTATCTCTGTCTCCCCTTTGTTCTCTCTCGCCTATTCTTTATGTTTGCTTTGTTTGGGCCTTTATGTCCATACAACCTTTATCCCACACCTCCCTTTCTCTTGTTTTCCTTTTCTTTGTTCTGCACTTTTCTTCCAGGTCAGTAGGACTGTCACTGAAGAATTTAACTTTGTCACACAGGTATTTTGTGTGCCGCTTATGTGTTTGTCCAGGTCATTTGATGCATATATTTTTAAGAGTAGAACTCCATCTAATGTGGTAGATGCAAAAGTCATTGTTTTAGACGTGTGCCACCAATAAGTGTTAAAGGCTAAAGATTGTGACCTTTGCCCTTTGAGGTTTGCATGCAATTGTGAGTGCATCAAACTGTCATTTTATGTTTTCTGATCAATTTGTTAACACAAGTGACAGATGCTTTAATATGAATTGCTAAACCGTAAGAAAGGAAGTAACAGAGGTCATTCTTTTTTGAACAGTTCAGGTTACGCTCATCCAATGTCCGACTCATTGGGCCAATTAGCAGGGCGGTAAAAGCCTCCCAAATCCCTTACTGAAGAGAATAATGAAATTAGCAGGCCCTCCATCTTATCTTTGAACGATAAACAGCCAGCTATTAGATTACAGCTATTAAATTAGAAGCAGTCTCTAAACAAACAATTACCTGAATGTAAGTGTGGGATGGGAAAAAGAGGATAGTGTGTGTGTGGAGAGCGTTTATGGATGCATATAGAGGCTTTTGACCGTGGTGCTGGTCTATTTTGACCAATGTCCACAGAAAAGTGTTATGTTTAATGGCTTGAATTTGATAACATCAGTACATTACAATAATGGAGCAGAACATCTATCAACCTCTCCCATTTAAACCCCTATTCCATCCTTAGACATTTTTCACATTTCATGTATGCTAAAAACCTAAATATTATTCTGGTGCATACGCAACTTTTGGATTTGCACATTTATACTATATAATATATACCACCAAGCATGTGTAGGGTGTATAGTGTGAGTTTCAATATGTTTATTAATTACAGTTGATGTTCTAATGACCTAGCTGTCACTCAATACATCCCTCAGGTTACTGTAGCAATGTGAGTCCTGTTATACCCATAAGCCTTTGGGTTTATTCAATCACAACAATAAAAACACAATAGCAGCTCACTGAAAGAGTCGGCTTTGTGTTGTCCAAAAAGTGTGTCCAGATTTTGCTTGTGCGTGATTTAGTTTCTCAAAAATATCAGTAGATTCTATAAATCTGTATCATCTTTCTTTTTCGCTTTTTCTCTGCATATTTTACAAATATTTGTCTGTCAGCCAACTTATCTTAAATCTTTAGTTGGCCTGCTCTTTTTTTTCTTATTTTTGACATCGTTCCGTCTCTATACAGCTCTATCCATGACTATTCGTCTACATGTTTCAACTTTTTTCATTGGCTTTATGTTTATTTTTTGTCCATCATGTTTATTTACCATTCTTTTTGATTGTAGAGTTTCTCTTTGAGAAAATGAACTTGCTTTCTGTAATTGTCTGGCACAAACTTTTCTCTGTAGAGACTTGATTGTGAATTCGGTTATTGACTAAATTTTTCAGCCAAATAACATACAATAAAAACATGATAGCTTAACATGTTTTATCTGTTTATTGCAAATAAATGAATGTGATTTCTATTAACAGCTTTATATAATTCCTTCATTTCTGTTTAAAATGTATTTCGTTAGACATGTAAACATTGCAGTTTTAATTTAGTTCACGGAGATAACATATTTTATATGTGGCATAATTTGGTCATAGCCTCTTGATTTAACAAGCATGTCTGTATTTACTGTTATTGAGCCAGAAAGCTTGTAACAGTGTATTAAGACTCCCCTCCTGCCTCCGGCCTACTTTCCTGGCTCTAAGGTTTCTCTTAGGACAAAAACACTAGGACAGGGAAAATAAAAGAGTGGAGAAAGAGAGGAGGGAAAGAGAAGTAAGCAGATCTGTTACCCTGTTCCAGGAGGATGAACACACTCACACACAAACCTCCTCACACCACACAAACTGTCCCTGGGGAGGGGAACTGAGCGCTCACAGTTGGTTTGTCATTTAAAATAAGTGATTGTTCTGAGACAGAGGATGAATTAATTTACCTGCGATACAGAAAGATTAGGAGAAGAAAAGAAAAGACAGACTGAAAGGGGTTGAATGCAGGTTGGCCTGTTATATGGGAGGGTTCTGTTGTGTCCCAGTTTTCAGACAGAATGTTTGCAAACAGCTCTGTTAGGTCAGATTCTACAAACATGCATATGTTCTTAACAATATATATGCAGTGAAAATACACACTAGCGTTCAAAAAATTAGGGCTGGCTTTTTTGAAAGAGGTTGAATTTTTTTGACCAAAATATTGTACACTTTTGTACACCCCGTTTTCTATTTGAATATATTATTTATTCCTATGATGGCAATGCTGAAATGCTGCACGATGGTGTTCCAATGCAACTGAAGAATCAGAGATATGATCCTTTTTTTAGATATAACCTCATATCCCAAGGGTATTTACTCTACTAGAAAATAAATAATATAAACCTTGCAACACATGATGATGATCTTAATGATGATCATTATAATAAATGAATTAGATTTATCGAGTCAGATGATAAGTAAATAAAACAAATGTATTACATTTAATTTATATATTAGATATTTTCTTTATTTATATGCATATTTATAAAATGCATGATCAATAAATCAGTGCAACTTTAAAAATATTCATATGAATCCTACTCCATATTTATTTTTTTACGTGCAATATTTTTAAAAAATATTCATGTGCTCAACTTAGTCTTGTTTTATATTAGAGTTAGTGCAATTAATTCTAGTTCATAAAATCAAGCCATGTAGCTTCTGATCACGTCTTTGGGATGTGGATTTACATTTCTTTAAAAAATCCAATATGTACTGCAATTTTAGTTTAGGAATGTGTGTCTTAGCTATTGGCAAGCTGCACTGTAACATGTTGATATTTAAGCACCACACACAATGTACAACTGATAAAGTAGCAGAGAGAGTAATGACGTTTGGTCTTTTCCAGGTCTCCTAAAAACAAACCCTGAGGACTTTTTCTGCTCTTTCATCTTTATCTCATCTCACCATTTCCTCTTGTCTCTATAGAGGCCTGCTCTTCACTCACTGTTAGTGTTTGCAAGCACATAGGAGTGTAAGGCCACACTTGTCTTTTGGATTGTTTGTTACATAAAAAAATTTCCTTTTTTTTTTTTTTTTATCAATAAGGCAAGAACTCATAAAAATGCTGTTAAATCATTTATTAACAAAAACTTAATATAAGTACACAATAAAAAAAAGTGTTTTGAGTGTTACATGTATTAATGCATGTGTGTTTAGAAAATATGATGTTTATACTAGTTCATATATAAGGCTTGAAAATAACAAAGAAAAAATAAATTAAAAATGGTTTAGGGATAGTCCTAAATATTTGGTTTATATTATGACTTTTAAAATGCAGGGCTTCTCCTTCTTACTTCACAGTTACATAAGATACAGTGCAATGCTATAGATGACATAAACAGACAAACGTTTTTGTACTTTTGGGGATATAGGGGATATTTATATTTATATTTATTTATTATTAATAAAAAAACTGGCAAATTAATTCAACTCTTGGGTCTGGTTTCACAAACAGGGCTTAGGCTAAACCAGGATTAGGCCGTAGTTCAATTAGAACATTTAAGTAATTTTAATAAAAAATGCCTTAGAAAAAAACATTAATGCTGTGCATCTTAAGACAAATCAAAGGCGCCGACATGTTTTAAGATCAGTCTGTACAAGTTTCTTTTAGTTAAAACAAGTGTTTTAATTCTAGGATTAGTTTAGCCTTGTCTGTGAAACCGGGGGTTGGTGTATTACAGTTGGATTCTGGGTTGGTTAAAATCACATTTCATAAATCCACAAAATAAAGTGCAACTTTTAAATCAAGAATACATTTGCATAATGAACACCTGAACCCAACTCTGAAACATTAATAAAATGACATGAACGTTAAAACTGAAAAATGCAGTTAATGTGTTGATTAAGTATGGTATCTTCTACAAGTGTCTCTCAGCCTATGGCAGTGACTAAGCTGCCGTGACTGAATGCAGGATGTAATTGTATTGGTTGGGTCATATTGAAGGGGTGGGGCATGTTGGCCATGTGGCTGAAGGTGGATGTTTTCTCATGCACACAACTGTCAAACTGCTGAAAGTGTTCTCCTCTTCTCTTCTTAGGTTTGCCTGACATTTTTCTATTGCGTGTCTGGATCCCATCTTTCTTCATAGTAAGTGGACGGTTCACCTGAATTTGCAAACACAGATATACAAATTATAAACCATACAATACAATAATTGTAGGTGTTCATTATTTAATGCAAACAATAATAAGGTGTAAACATTTACTCACATTGTGTAGTTTGTAGTATAAACCACAAGCGTTACAGACGGGTTCTCCATTGGCATTACGTCTCCAAAGTGTAGTGGTCCCGGTCTGGCAGTTGGCACAACAGGTGCCTGCTCGTCTAGATGCTGACTGCAATATAAAAATAAATATGAAAATGCCTGATTGATGGAAAGTAACTGAACAATGAGGGACAAATAAAGCTTGTGAATAAAAATATAGTTGAACAGGAAAGATTAAAAAAAGAAATTCCCCAATGAGCAAAGCCTGACGCTATGCAAAATTTGGTCACTCTAGCATTAAAGGTGAAATGGCAGTTCTCTTGCCGCAAATGTTTGTATTTAAATATATATATATATATATATATATGGTTATTAATTGATTTATTGAATAAATGTGTGATTTTCTCCTGTGCAGAGTATCTTATAACACATTATAAACATACTGAAAGACGATGAATGGAGCCACAGTTAGACCCTATAGCAACAATATGAAAATTGCTGCTCTAAATCCTGTGTGGAATGTCAGAAAATGTCTTCATTTTCAGAGAATGTCTTCAGAGCATGGTGCTCTGTCCTTTTTTTTTTTTACTTAAGCTGCCCTACAGATATACACAGAAAATGTTCCTTTATAATCGTGACAACATTACATGTCACGATTGCATTACATTAATATTTAATATTAATATTACTGACACTAAAAATGCAATACAATGGCATCTCAAGAATGGCATCTTTCCAATATTCTGAGCTTATTTAACAAACTGAATGGAGCTTTGTTCTAAAATATTATTTTAATAGGCAAGAAAACTACAAAAAAATACTAAAATGATAAAGAGAAATAATTTAGTAAAATAGCCAACTTAATTATGAGTAAAGAAACAGGATGATGCTGACTTCAGAATCTTAACTTTAGCTTGACTCTCAAACTTGACTGTCAAACATTAAATGCCATAAATTCACAGCAATTTTAGATTCTCAACATGCCAAAAGAAAATACACCAAGAAAACAACCGCAAAAGGAAGCATTTTTGGGTCTCACAAAGTTATCGATACCGGGCAGACATCCTGCCAAGGAAACAAATGGACGGAGCTGTCTCTGCAGGCGCTCTTCAAATATACGACCTGTAGCTGATGCAGAAGCACTCGTCACACACTGACCAAAGAATAAGACCCGAAGCTAGTCTAATTTACAGCTAATACACCCTCAATGGAGGGTCACACAAAATACACAGACACAGTCACTTTCAAGCTGATTTATTACATTTCCCTTCAGTGACGGTAGTTCTGCAGCTGCTCTGTGCTTAACAATTACACTGGACTTAAATGCGTATTTGTTCAGCTTATATTTAAAATCATGAAATTCTTTAGGATGGAGAGGAATTTATTACATTACAACCATAGAATATACAAAATAAGGTAAAGTGATAGGCCTGCCAGGAAGTATCTAAATACTGGTCAAGTTTAGTCATGTTAATGAATTAGAGCCTATTAATAGAGCCTTAGAAACTCAAGGGTCCATTACACACACCCAGACTAATGCCTTTCACTCTTTTTCTCTCCTTTTTGCTTTGTCTGTACACATTCTCTTCATGAACACCAAAGTGAAACCCTAGAACATATGACATTTCCTGAAGTGCTAACACTGTCTAGTGTTCCACACACATCAGCTGTTTTATTTTTTGTTAGCATTTAGGCAGGGACATAAAAAATATTCAAATTATGTGTATTGTCAGAACGATTGCAAACTCAAACTTGAACTGTGTTTATGTACAGGTGTTTTATGTGTGGCACTTACAAGTCTGCGCTTGGGTCGGATGAGTGGCCGGTTCTGGCCGTTCATCTTGTGATAGAGTCCACACGCATTACACAGATAATGGCCTGTTCCATCTCTCCGCCACAGAGGAGTTGATGTAGCTCCACAGTTCACACATTCACGACCTTTAGGCACACATCATGCACAAAAAAGATGCACAACTTATTCTTGCTGACATAATTTATTATATGTATAGATAGGTAATCAGTTTGCTATTTGTTTTACAGATATTCACACTTTTATACTTTTGGGATATCGGTCTACCGATAAGTGCTGTCATTTGTTGGGTATTTAATAAATAACACCCAATAAGAAGCAACAGTATTCAAACATCCTTAAATAATAATGCAGCACAGTACTATAACTAATATTATTTATGCCATTCCTGAATAAAAAATTGCTATTAGTACAAATTATATTTTTAGTCAAAATATTACCACTGTGCCAGAAACCAGAATTAGCTAGGCTAATTAAAACTGGTTCTGCAATGTGATAAATAGATTTTTTTTTTTAGATACTAATATTGTATATATTGTATTTAGCTATTATTCTAATAAAGTGCATTTTCCCTTTATTTCAGTCCCTATATGCACAAACTGTGCCTACTGCAACAAAGTTATAGCAACACATTACAGTGTCCACGTATTAATAATTTATATATCAAAAAAGTAGGTTATACCTGCTCCATAAAATTATATAAAATATTCGGTACTGAAATTATACTGTTATATTAACACTATGTTTGAATAATTATGTTGGTTTGAACTATGAACTCTTAACTTACCTGAGAAAGCGCGGGTTTTGCTTTTGCATTTTGATGTCATGTTGCTCGCGCTGCTCCCGAGCAGACCTCTGGAATGAAACACACTGCTTGGATACTCGTGCCCTCCAGAAAAAGCGTAATCGGGATATGAAGGTATAGTTGTAGTTTGTGCCAGATTGCTACGGATTGGACTGGAGCACTCCATCTTCATTCCGTCGACAAGATGGAGATGGTACTTCCCAGTGTCCCTCACAGACGTACAAGCAGGGTCGGGGGACGCATCTTTAGGTGGCGTAGGGGGCAGGCAGTAGAGCTGGGGGCTGCAGTGTTGAGTCATTGACAGGCAGGGCATCGAAGCTGGGCCAGGCGTACCGGTGCTGTTGTACAGGGTGTTTGCGCTGTCGGCGCCTGCTGAGTGCAGAACCGATTTGCCCAGGTGACTGACGGTCCATGTGCTGTGGTGCTGCGCCGCCGAAAAAGTCGATTTGCTGTTGTCCAGTATAGAGAGACCTTGAGTGTGGATAAGGTGAGGTCGACACATTGAGCCACCAGTAAGCCGTCCTGCCAAAAGGAGAGAACAAGTGCCTAGTTTAAAAGTCGATTCTAATTTTTCGCTGCGTTTAACTAACGTTACATTGTAAAAAATCAATTGTTAAAAAGTTTTACACAATCTAAAGGAGGAAACTCGAAAATAACAAATTTAAACTTGTAGGTGGAGGCCAGATTTTTTTATTGGAAAAACGAATTGGAATTAGAATTATTATCTTAAAACATTTGGAACCATTAGAAATCTTTCCCTCGATTTCAGATGTTATTTTAATTTCCGCGCGACGAAATTAAGCCTAGCTTCGAAACGCGTGTCATGGTTTTTGTTTCTTAAATAGGCCTACTGCTCAAATGTATACATTCGTTAAGACATTAATATAATCTAATAGGCTACAGTCTATTAATATGATATAATATAACACATTTAAATGTACAATATTAAAATAATGAGCGTAATAAATATTTCATTTGTGATATGTGTAAACACACTGCTTAATATTCTTAATAGTCTACAGCCACTCCAGTCAAGATTATTAAGAGTCGTCAAACTGAATTCATTAAAACTAATATCACATAATTACACTACCATAACATTATTTAATATTAATAGCAAAAGTAATTGTCTGTCGGAATACAATCAGATTTTTTAAGAGGAAAAAAAAGTGATGCCGTAAAAAAAGCATATCATTCGATCTCAAATTGTGCCGTATAAGTTACACTGACAATAAAAAACCTATAACTGTAACTAAGAAAAAAGACAGATCTGCAGGCCTACTCACCATGCGTTTGACTGTAAGACATTCGTGCACGAGTATGAGAGTGGGACCCGTGTGAGTGATAATAGGGGTTTCCTTGAGAGTCCAAATGACTGAGAAATACATCCACCTCGTCTGGTGGTAATAACGGGGTACCTGGCTCCATATATCCCGTATGATGTCCTAAACCAGCGTGCGGAGACACAGAATCCGAGGAGCCCATTAAGGCTGAATGATGGGCATGCATCATCCACCGAGGCTCCGCAGGGAGCTCCATCATCTGTAGATGCTCTCCCGTAGGACAGGGATACAAGTTTTCGTTTTCGGTTAAAGAAAACTTAACCTTTATATTTTGTATTTTTTTTTTGTAAGTTATTCCAAGTTCATCCAGCGAGTATATTTTTCCAAAGTGGTGTTTTCTTAAATGTCTAAAATATAAGCCTAAATGATCAAGCACACATATGAGTGCGAAAACCTAAATGGCTATATAATAAAATATTAAGTCAGGAGTTCGCCCGTCTGTCGCCTTGAACGTTTAAAGACTCCCAAAGATAGAGATCTCGCGCGTGCAAATACCACAAAAATGCCACCACAGCTGATTATCTCAGCTAGGCTGTATGTGTTGGTGCACACTGAGGTAGATCCTCAGATAATGTTCGAAACCAAATCCTGTGCGCTGGGAGAAAAGCTGAGGTTGAAAAAAAGTAGTCCAAGAAGATCAACCGACCTTCTTATCTCGTCACTTCATGACACGCGCCTACGGCTCAAAAGGTACTCGTGCTTGTGAGGATAAGGATGATCGCCACAGGTAGTCACACTAGCGACTAGTCAAAACAGTGCAAAGTTGCTGTATATGAGGCAGAGGCCGAGGGCAGACTCCTCCCTTCAGCATAAATGATTTTCTAGCCAATTAGAGTAAGCTTTTTTTTCCGGCTTGACACCTGAAGCTCCAATTTACAGCACGCGTCTGTTCATCCCTTTAGCTGCAAGTCTGAGCTGATAGTAGTTATTGTTCATTTCACATAGCAGCGTCCTGTAGCTTCGCGAGAATGGATAATAAGTTATTGATTTGGAGCACAAGTTTACATTAAGAAAATAAAACATACAAATAATTTCTACACATTTATAATAAGTTTATAGAACTATTGTAGATATTAACCGTATCGTGTTGACATTGAAATTGGTTGTGTTTCTTTTTAAAAAAAAATGTTTAAGAAGCTGCTGTAGCACCTGGAGAAACCTGCGCATGCTGCAGGTGAGGTGAGTATTCTTTTTTCCCCTCTACGATGCAATGCAACGTCCTCCGTCGACTTCTCCCGATCTTTAATAATTCAGGGAATAAGTTTCTGGCCAGCGCGCGCGTATTGTCTGTCTCGGCAGATACGTCTCGTGCGCGGTCAGTGACAACACGAAACCGCTGACCACCTACCCTGAGTCTCATGAGGTCTTTCCATCACTTTGATGAAAGAGAGAGAGAGAGTGGGAGGGAAAGTGAGTCAGGCAGGGTGAATGAGAGAGAGTGAGATGACATTCCTTCAAAGCGTCTTGCCATTTAAATTTAGACAACCGCAGTCTTTTGGCACGTTTTATATAAATCAGCAAAAAATAGATGCGCTATATATCTATGTTGTGTATTTGATTACAAATTAAACCTAAAGAACGCAGAAAAGTTTTTGTTCGTTTTGTAGCATTCATCACACATTAAATGATAAACCAGACATTAAATTATATTTTCATTCGCATGTATTCATTGTACCTTGATCATAAAACTGACTGAAAGAACTCAATCTATCACATGCAATTTGGTAAATTTTCTGTAAAGAAAGTAATTTCTCTCATCCTTCAGATTTTAACTATTCAAAAGGGTCAAGAGGGTACAGAGCGGCACTGAATAATTTCCAGTATACATTTAAATATTATGGAGTCAGCTCCGGATTTTATAAAACCCGTATGAAAAACTTTTTACCTGGAACTCTCTCTTATTCTCTCTGCCCTCTTCTCACTCTCACTTTCTCTCTCTGCTTGACAGTGTAGCCCATGATCCCTTAATTGCCTGTTCATTTCCTCCGCAAAAGAGTACCAGGAAGGCATTATTAACCAGCATACTGCCGTAACAATCTGTCAGTCATCTTTTCCCTTTCTCAGGCAAAAGACCAGAAAGGAATATTAATCCCATATATAATCAGATTACAGTTATTTAAGGACTTTGTTTATGAACTATACTATTTTGAACTTCTGAGACCATTTGGTCCTGATTTGGATAATGTGGATATCATAAGGACTCTAGTGTGTGTGTGTGTGTGTGTACATTTTGTGCATCTGTTTGTGAATAATAGTGAATGTGTGTGACGATGTAGTTTGAATAACCCTCTCCCCCTCCCATACCCAGAATGCCTTGCAGGCCTGGTTTTCACCACATCAGGATACAGGGCTGCTGGCTGAATTCCGGTGTGAAACGGAGCGCTGGTGCACCGCAATCTGTGTGTCATACCCATGCACATCCCTCTTCAGACAGATGGACAGGTGCTGTAACGGACACTTGCCTTTACTCACATGTGACATTCATTAAGTGCAAAGCAGCCAGTTAATTTCATGTCACACACAAACAAGCTTTATAACCTCTAATTCACTCACTCACTGAAAGAAAACTACCAGAGCAACATCACAGCCATATTAGAGCCGATGCTTCAGATTACAGCCATGATGCATTCACAATTAGCATACTTCGATCTTAAATTATTAATTGTGAATATGCTAAGAATGTATGCCTGGGTAAAATCTTTTAGAAATGGAGTCAGGTGTATTTTGTGATGCTGGCAAGTTAGTAGTTCACCATAAAGGCCCAATTAAGGTGAATTAGCCAAAGCTAGATTCCAGTACATTTATTTGTCATTGGGAAGCTGCAACATGGAATTTCCTGTTCATATCATGTGCTCATGTGCAAGTTATTAGAAATGTAAAATCTGATGTCACATTACAGCTTTATTCTGACATCCAAATGAATGTTTAGACCTTTATGTCAGTTTGAAAACAGGCCTCTCTGGTTAAATTAGATCTTTTTGGTTAAATGAGATGTCTAAAAATGTAAAAGTGACAGTTCACAAGATCACAAGGAAAGTCACTGCAATATATTAGTTTAGTGCCATAGTAAATCAATGTATTAGGGTGTTTGTTGTGTAAGTGCATGGCAGTATGACAACTAGTATGAAATTAAAGATCAAGCTAAAATACGTTGAAGACAAGAACGACTCAACTCTTGGATCTCAGGCTATATTTTGTTCGTATTTGGATTAGGTGATAAATAGCAGTTTCTCCAGACTCTACTGAGATGCCTCTGAGCATCTTAAACATGCTTCAATCAAAACAAAAGGGCGGGAGATTAGATTTCCAGTCATTTGTAACTCAAAGCTGCCATCTTCTGGCCATTTTCGCCTTTTCTGAAGGATAGCGCTTTAAACCGAACCAAGAGGACATTATGAACAGCCTCCCAATTACTTCAGGCCCTGTTTTCCAATTAAACTATCTGATTGGGATGAGTAGTGACAAATATAGATGTAACTCATCTTATTTAGATGATGAAAATACAACATATCAATAATTACATCACATTAAGTGGCTTTTCACTGAATGCTTCTGAATCAAATATCTAGATGTTGAAAGTTCTTTGGGGACAAATACACACAAGCGTTTCTCCAATATGTGCAGTATGCAAAAATGTGTGGTAAGAGAGTAAGTGTATGCGTGCACGAGTGTTTTCAGCTTTAAGGGGATGTGCTGGGTAACTGTTGCCCGCTTTGGGTTTCCGGACTGGGTGCCTGCAGACTGTTAGTTCCCCCTCTCCCTCTCCCTTTATCTCTCTCCCCATCACTCCTTTTATCTCCTTATCATACCAGCCAGGCACTCAGCCAGGATACTGTGGTAACAACCAGGCTGGCTTCTTATTCACCATAGTGATCTCGATGGTGGAAACGAGAAGAGCAGAAAAGCCTTCACTGAGAGTTACCAAGTGTATTTGTTCTGATTTTGATCCACTTGATTCAATTGCCAGCCAAAGAAACCAGATGACATACGATGAACTGAATGTCCACAAATAAGAGGCCTGTACCGATGCCGTCCACGTTTGTGTGAGTATCAAACCCTCATGGTCTGTACATACTTAAGAATATGTCAATATAAATCTGGATTTCTACTTATAAGATACAGGCAGACTGTTGAGAGCACAAATATCCCCAAACGCCAGGGCAGAATATTTTTCTGATTTCCCATGGTTTCGGTTCTGTAGACACAGGCCTGACAAAACTCATCCAACTGTATGGATGAAAACAGTCTTTAAACTGCAGCATGCTGCAGAATGATTGTGTGTTTGAATGTGTATGTTCGTGAGTGTATGTGAAATGTCATATCTGGTTGGTAGTCAGCAGATCATAGGCAAAAGGGTATTAATAGATACTGAGAACGTGTTGAACAGACTGGCAGCTCTTTGTGAACACAGCTAAAAGGAGCAGATTCAACAGATTCACACTCCCACCGTTCACCATCTGAAACACACACACTTTCTGTCTTGCAAGCATTAGGGTTCAGAGGTCCCTCTTATTAATGCCATGTGTCTGTGAGTTTGTTTGTGTACATTTTGTAACCTATGATGCCATTGCCCTGAAATATCAACACTGTGACTGTAGTGGCTTGCAAGAAACTCTTTGCTTTTTTCACCCCAAACCCAATCCATCCACAGTTTACTGCTATCCTTTGTAGTCAGAGATGTAATAAGGATTTATGGCTTAGAATGTGTCAGTGGCAGGATAGTTTTGGTAGGGCAGCCATTCATCTGGAGACTGAACAGAGAACGCGTATGGGTAGAAATGAGCTTAGCATAAAATAAGGCCTTTCGAACAGCCATTTGATACTTGTTAATTTCAGATGATACGTGAAAACATTTCTATGCATAATTTTGGATTTTGTTTTACTTTAAGTGCAGCACAACCGCAAGGGTCGTCTTAGACCTGTTGAACTTTGACCTTTCTGCATTATGAATGATTTTAACTGTAAGGATAAAATGCAGACTCCCAGTCATTGTCGCCAAAGAAGCACTGATGATGGTTGAAGTATATAAAATATTGTTCATTATATAGATTGTCAACAGAAACATTTGAGGGAAGCAGTGTTTCATTTTCAGAACAGAATTATGAGATCAAGAAAAGAATTATAAAACATGCACATATGAATTGATCACAGCAAGATCAATTATATGCATATAAATAGATTTTTGACTGTATTTGCATCACAAAAAGTATTTGATAGTTTATTTGTGTCTCAAAAAACAACTTTAACTTTAAAATCAATAATATATACTGAGTAAAAGAGTCCTTAAAATAACATTTGACATTGAAGGGAAAAAAAAAATTATAAATGTTGTCATATCATACAATTATCGAAAAATTTCAAGTTCAATATAATGGCAGGTCTGGCATATATGATTACAAGCCATTATTTAAACGAAATAAGTAGTGCAAGAGTATGATTACGTATTAACGTTTTCCTTAGCTCCGCCTTGGTCTAGTTTTCATTTCAACATTCTTGAATGAGTATCTTTCCCCTGTGCCATAGTCAGTCAGGATATACCAGGTGCCCCAGTAAATGCCATCTGTGATGCCGCTGTAACGCCTGTGATAGTAGCGTCCATTGAGGTTAGCAGCCAAACAGGAATCAAACCACCAGCCTGCACCATAATAACGGGCACAGTTACCAGCAGCGTAGCGATCGTGATCCCGGTCATAAGTACTGAAAGCTCTGCCATCGTGATTGTACTGTTTGCTGTAACTGAATGCATTGCCAGCATCGCCATGATAATCTCGAGCAGTTAGGCGGAACCTTATGAAAGAAGAACATACATGCATCAAACTATTTTCTGGTTTGTTGAAACTCTGCTTTGATACTATAGTGTTTACAATAGAAACTGGTGTGTCTATGTGTGCATATACCTCTGGTTTTCTCCTGCCACCTTAAAGTTGTTATAGTTAGCATGACGTGTCTGCTCGTGCCAGTCTTGGAGAGTGATGCGGAGCGTGTGATGCCCACTTGCAGTTAGAGCGTAAAGAACTGCATTCCCTAACCAGTGCTCTGTCTGAGGGGAGCCGAATCCATCACGGTACTCCTGCCAGGTTCGGTTAAAGTCAGTTTGTCCATCAAACCGGCGCTGAAACACAGTCCACCCCCCACCAGCTGAAACCATGTCACACACGGCCTGGAACGGACAAAAAAACCCACACACATATATAGGCCTAGAGTTGCCTCCAAAAGTATCTGAACATTTAAAAATACTGTCATCATTTATTCACTCTCCCGATCTGCATGCTTGTGTTTTTTGGAACACAATATAGCTAAATAATGTTTCCGTGGGGTTATTTTGTCCATCCAGTGAATGTAAACGGGTTCCAATCGGACACAGTGGTATTTTAGCATTATTTATATACTGTTATACTTTTTATTAGTACTTTGAATTGCTTTTTTAGCTTTTATTTTCATACTTTCAGTTTTCATTTAACTTGAGTTAATTTTAGTAATTTAGTGCTTCAACTTAAACTAAACAGAAATTAGAACTGATAGTATAATAGTAGTAGATAGTATTTAATAGTTTTAGTTGATGATAATCACCCTTTAAAAAAAGTTTGTAAATTATAACAAAGTCACATTGGACATGTATTGTAAAACATTTACATTTATGCATTCGGCAGACAGTTTATACTATCAATTTTTGCATTCCCTTGGATGATGATCTGCTGTTTTATCTCCAGCAGGGTTTGTTTGGTTCCAGTTTCTGTGGATTTAGTGTTTGTACCTCAAGCGCTGGCCGCCTTGGATCTGGTTGTATGGTGTAGATTCCATTGTCTTTGATTCCTAATTGGTAGATCTCATGACAGTCTTGAGGGTAAAGCCCTGCAGTGGGAGGTGCTGCCGCATAGATCCAAACAAAACATCTGTGAACATTTGTGCAATAAATGTCCTAGTAGTCTGTTGAACTGCATGGGGTGTTTGTTCTCTGCGCGTGTGTGTGTGGCTCACCTGTAGGAGTCCTTGGTTTAAGGCCATTAGGTTTAGAATCTGTGATACTCTTCATCAACAGCAGCAAGTCTTTCTCCCCATTTTTGCCCACCACACTTTCTATGGCAGAAAGAGAAAGTCCCTTATTCTGTTGGAGTTCCTACCATGATTTGGAACCAGTCCAAATGAATGAGAATGGAAATGTTCTTACAGAATTCTATCACAAACCATCTCATCAAATCACAATTATAATATTGTGTAGAAACACTTAAGGAAATGATATTGCTTTGTATTTGACAGAGTAAATAATTTAATGTTATGTCAAGCACAAAGCAATATCATTTCCTTAAGTGATTCTACAGATAGACATAGCAAAGAGCAATGTTTTTAAGAATACATTATTTGATTATTTACTAGTTGACTATTTAAGGATGGTTAGAGTTTGTTGTGAGGTTATACAAAGGTTAGAGAAAGGTAATGAGAGGGTCAGATTGGAGCTGTCAAGGGTCAGTTTTCTTGCATTCCTTAGAACACCACTATTTGCTGAGTGTAAATTAGGTGTTAACTTAATTGAGAGGACAGCAGGAATGAAAGAATCACTAAATTATGAAAGGCAAGCATAGTTAATGCTTTATTAACTGCACACATTAACATGCTTTGTCTGGGCATGTAGTTTCATTTAAGGAAATGTAAGCGTTATATGTTGTGGAATGTAATGACCGAATCTGGTGGCCATGTCTCTGAGTCTCTGACTATGGCAGTGGAGGTCACATTCTGTCAGCACTGCTGCCATGAGAGACAGAAAAGCTATCAGTGAGTCAGACCCGTCTCGCTGATTCACAACCACTGATTCATGTTGCAGCATACAGCGCTGAAGCTGGATGAGACGTTCAGATGTATCAGACACCTGCAGGACACATGAACATACATAGACAAAAACAAAAAGAATATGCGTCTTGCTTTTCAATCACCATACTTTACACCATACTCATTCATTTTATTCTTGGTTTAAAAAAAGGTAACTAAAAACCTGTAATAGTCCAGCACTTTGACACACTGGCCATAACCATAACTTTAAATGTATGGTTAATTTTTAATTATTATGGTTAATTAATTTTCATTATTTAATTTAACAGACAAATTATGAAGAAAGGAACTGATAAAATAATATACAAATATATATCTTAAACCACTACACCCACCCATTATATATAATTTTTATAATACACTATATATATTTTTTATATATTTTTATCAAACACACACACACACACATGT
>JAUMHP010000048.1:13683360-13695995 GCA_032361065.1 Enteromius trimaculatus | reverse complement strand
TAAGCATTAATAATAAAGTAAAAATAAATAATACTTAATAAACATACTAAATAAACTGAATAAATTAAAAAATTTAAATAAATGTTACTAATACATGTTTAAAATTGTTCCAAAAAATGTTTTTAAAGTTGAATCTTTTAAAAAGCTACTTTAAAATAATTGTGCCAAGATCTGTCACCAAGGATCATGTTTAGGTAGTGCTTACCTGTGTGGTTTTGCGGTTCTCTGGAGTCTTTCTAATTTGTGAGTCCTGAGAATGATGTATTTTAGGTGGTGATGCTGTTGCACTGCAGCTGCCCTCACATCTGCCGTTGGGTGGCCCGGCCACCAGGATGTCCCTCTGACACAGCACACAGACACACAGCATGTACGCTCCTAGCAAAAGCAAGGGCACAACCCGCACACACATGCTTCTCAGGCAGTAACACAAGTTCAAAGAGATATTATACACCTGTTCTCTGTTTGTTCTCTCTCTACTCTACCTGTATCTAATTTATACTACTTTCTCTAGCCACACTCCTGTGTTCAGATCAGTATCATCTGCAGTCTGTCAAGCCCTACACATTGTCTTTCCTTCTCACTATGTGCTCGTCAGAGTCTCCTGTTCTTCTCTTTTATTTGATCTTCTCTATCCCTCCCTCTCGCTCTCTTCTGTTTGTGAGGCTCTTTTGGCTCAGATTCCTAGATAACTGCAACTCTTTGCTGTCTGACATGCACCAGTACACCCACCCCCTAACACACACAAATACACACACACTTGTACCTATATGTCTACATGCACATGCAAACACTCACTGTGTGACAGGTTGCATGAAATTTCAGAACCTAACCCATTTGGAATCTACAAATAATCACACACGTTCATACAGTCACATTCAAATACATAAGATAAACATCCTCATCAGGTTTTTATCTAAATCTCTTCACTGTTTTTGTGTCTTGTTTTGAAGTGTGTGTAAAGTTTATTGAGTTTTAAAGTCATACAAACTTGGAATTCCTCTGTTCACACTCTTATTAAAAGACAGACAGTCACATACCAATATATATATAAACACACATGGGTAGGAGAAACAATACTCTTTTGAAAAGGATGACCTGTGCTACACTTTGACCTTTAACCTTTCTATGTCTCTAAAGGGAAGGTGCTAGACCTTTTATTGAGAGGTGTTTGCTCCTTGTGTGCATGTGTGCAACAGGAAGTGGTTATAACAGCTGTTATAATTGTAAATGTGTTAACATGCACGAGTCAAGGCATGACTCACCTGTAGTTTGGGAAAGAACGGTATTTTCTCATAAAAGTTTAATTAATCTGGGTGCAGAAACACAAGACTGCTTTTGTGTAAAATTTGTACTGATTTTAAGACTTATATGACTTGTTATTGTTTGTAACACAAGGCTTGGAAGATGTGAACACCTTGTAGATGCGTATACAATCACAACACAAACCGTTATCAGTAAATAGACTGCCATCTAGTGCTAAATGTTTGGAATGAAGGCATTTAGAGGATAATGTAAATTATTTAGATTTTTTTTTTTTTTGTATTTCTAGAATAATTTATTAATTTTCACAACCTGATATGTTGACCAGACATGCATCCTTAAAAATATCAACTTAATTTATGGCATAGGTTTTTATTTCATTTGCATCAGAACGAAATGTTATGACGTCTACTGCCATTAATGTGATAGGTGTGGTCACATAAATTATTCTCTCAATTTCTGACCTAAACTACAAAAACATCACTAAAAGCACAAACACAAACGTATGCATATTTCAAACCTCTCTCAAATTTTTGGAAACTCAGGAGTATCACGTTATGTTTATATGAACCAAATTTGGAAGGAGTGTCTATACAAATGTACTCTGTGGCGACCCCTAAAGTTTTTAAACGGCACGTGCCACTAGAGGGGTGGGGTTTGCTCAAGATTTTTGAAAATAACCAATTGTTAGTTAGACAATCTCTATTAAACTAAACTTAGATTTATTATCATATCATGTTTTTAGCATAAATTTAAATATGCCTCATACCCAAATAGTTCATGCCCAAACATTCTTTTCTTACTCTTACCCACTTACTATGTTTATCATGGTCGAAATGAAATCACAGTACGTTTTAGTTTATCTCTAAACTGTCAGCACGTTACAGTGCAGTAAAGAACTCTTTAGATGATAACTATGACCAGATGGCCGAGTGTCGAGTTGTCAGACTCGGCGAATTCTACGAACTGGAACACATTATAAAAAACATTTAATATATTAAAAATGGTCCGCTTTAGCATACCAAGAAACAGCATGTCAAATACTGAAAACGTCATGTCTTTATTTTTGCAAAACATTCACCTTCACAAATAGGCACGGAAGAATACAGTGTTAGTCACCAGGAACAATAGAGCAAAGAAAAGGTTTGCCAATGCACAGCCACGCGAGGGCGTTTACATGTGTTAGTTGAGTGAAATTAAACTGCTTGCATCCCGAAGGCATTTGTTAAAAACTTAATTAGTAATATACAACTAGAATCTTTAGTTTCTGAATTTTCAAATCAAAATGAATGCATGAATTGCCTTAATATCCATAAAAAGATTTTCGCTCGTAAAGTAAGTGCCCCTACCCAAAATCGTTAGGCATCATGTGGGCAAGATCTTTTCTTTGCTTTCTCGCGCCACGGTTTTGCCTTTAATTCACCACTCCTGCACAATGCCAAAAAGAGCACCGTTTGTACTTTCCATGTGAATAATTTAACTTAGTAATATATGTAAATCTAACAAAATAATAGCTCTCAAAGTCTTCGAAGAAAACACAACTCCACAAGCGCCTCTGCCGACGGTGTTGTTGTTCTCAATCACGTCCGCGGGCCGCCGTTAAATCTGAAGATTCAGAACTCTGCGTTGATGCTCGCATCATCTTTGAGCTGATATTCTCGGAAATCATACAAATACGCATCAAGTTTGATCATGTCTGCTGAGGTCGAAGAGTCGACACCCACCCAAGCCCCTGCTCCTGCAGCAACCAAAACCAAGAAGGCATCGGTGAATAAGGCAAAACCTGCCGTAGCTGCTTCTCCGGCTAAAAAGAAGAAAAAGAAGAGCAAGGGGCCCGGCAAGTACAGCCAGCTCGTCATTGATGCGATCCGCACCCTGGGCGAGAAAAACGGCTCGTCGCTTTTCAAGATCTACAATGAAGCGAAGAAAGTGAGCTGGTTTGATCAGCAGAACGGTCGCGTGTACCTGCGCTACTCCATCCGCGCGCTGCTGCTGAACGACACGCTCGTGCAGGTCAAGGGACTGGGAGCCAACGGCTCGTTCAAGCTGAATAAAAAGAAATTTGAGAAAAAGCCAAAGAAGAAGAGTGCCACCAAGGCGACCAAGACAGAAAAACCGGCTTCCAAAAAAGACGTGACCAAGAAAGTGACGGCAAAGAAGAGCGCCAAAAAGAGCCCCGTTAAAAAGAAAACCGCGAAGAAGACGAGTGTGAAGAAGGCGACACCCAAACCGAAGAAAGCAGCTGCCAAAAAGCCAAAAGTCGCGGTGAAGAAGCAGACCAAGGCGAAGAAATCAAAATAGACTTTGAAATTGAATAATTATATTTTTGTATATAGCTTATTGGATAGAGAACCCAGACCCACTTTTATTTTTGATATATTTTGATATTTCTGTTGACTTTGTGTATGCAGTAATTTGGGCTTTGATGTGCTAAGAAACGGCTTCATACTAGAGACACGCCCACTTTAGTTTCTGCATTGCAAGACGTCATACTTTCCTGAAACGAAAGTGACAGATCGCTTTTGCTGCACCAGACAGGACCTGTAACTAGCTAAAGTAAAGTAAAAGAAGATGGGCGCTGAATAATCGAGAACAGTGCTTTTTAAAAACAGCAATGTAATATGAAGTGCTTCTGAACTGCGCAAAAACATGTCAAATAAACCTGTTTTTTTTTTAAGAATACAAATGACTGCACAACCTTCTTGACCCGTGTTTAATGATCATGATGCGTTTTAACCTGCTAATTTAAACTATATTAAATCTAATAAGACTAAATCTAATCTTACTACATATATATATATAGTAAGATTAGATTAATGATTAAAAAAATATTATTGCTTGAGCACTTTGTAGTGGCAATAAAAGTTTGCATGCACAAAACTCATAATAAATAATCAGAGATGAAAATACATATTAAAAACTACAGTTCTGGCATCTAATAATCTAAAGATATCAACTTTTTTGGACAACATCTATCTCTTAGTGAAGGACTGAGTTATGTATTTTTTCTTTTCTTTGTTTTTTTTTGTCTTTAAAACGAACATAATGCAAAATGTTTTTTGATATGGTATGGTAAAATTATTAGGTGGTAAAACAGTTAAGAGAAAATATAGTAAGTTGCTATATATACACACAAAAAAAAGAAGTTTAAGTTCTGCTACCGCTACAACTGACAAGAACTTCCTCTTATACAACTTATTGAACAAACGTCTGCATCAAGTAAAGTCTGCAGTAAGCAATGTTGTTAGCGAATTAAAAACTTAATGCAGCCACCTTAGACCGTATTACTATTAAGTTTGTTTGTTTTTTGACTAGAAAAAGCATTAAAAGAAAATTCCGTTAGAATTACTCAAACCCCCCTACTCGGTGAAAAGTTGGTATCTTCCGATGAATGGCGTTACTCGCGGAAGTCGCCCGGTGTTTGTAGCACTTCCGTCTTCTGCTCCAACGGGTACACAGAAATGGTATGATTGCCTTTCAACACTCAAAAAATGCTAACCGTGTTTAATTTATGTGATTATAGTTACATTAATGATGATACTGTTGCGCGGTAAAAGTCTGATTCCAGGTGTTTGTTTCTGTGTTGATGTGAAGTTGCTCAGTCGGCGCGTAACTAGTGCTAAATCACTAACATTAGCTAACATCCCCACCCATATTTCACTGTTGCGAGTTGACTGATATTTGACAATTCTTTGTGTGTTAACCCTGCCAGCGCTTTACAATTAAGGGTTTGTGTATTATGGACAAGGCAACTTAAATTGACCTCGTTTCATGTTGTGCATCCATTTAACATAAAATGATAAACAGACACCCCTTTGTTATTTAACATACTAGTGTTGTGCTACAATTGTTTTTCCAGTATAGTTACACCTTTGAATAAATGGCTGTATGAGTGCATATTCTGTTTGGTTATGCACAACACAGATGAGTGCAACCATTTTTTAGGTGTTTTTAGCTTCTCAGTATAAATGATCTTGCTTAATTTTTCAAAATGATGTGTACAGGCGGTCTGGTTTACAGTCTAGTTCTATGCAGTGAGCTATTTCTGAATCCAGGCAGCTCACATAATGCTAAACAAGGTCAACGTTTAAATAATGCATCATCTGTAATGCAGGTTTGCACTTCCTCCATGTCTTGAATTGAAGTTCAGGAAGTGTCGAGCTTGAGAATCTGTGAAGAGATTCGTGATCTTTGCCAGTTGACTTAGCCACTTAATGTGTACAGGGTAGTTTTTTTTCTTTGGAGGGCTTGTGTAGGACTATCCCAAAAATGCCCCTGCAGGTTCAGGCGTGTGTCGAACAAATAGAGTGGAGGTTGAGTCGCTTGCTGAGCGCTTCCTTGCTGTAACATTGCAGAAATGGTTCATCATCCTGAGTACTGATTTAGTTTGTTTTGTTTCACCAGACAGCGACTCTGCGTCCGTACCTGAATGCGGTGCGTGCTACACTGCAGGCAGCACTCTGTCTGGAAAACTTCTCCTCACAGGTGGTTGAAAGGCACAACAAACCTGAGGTTGAAGTCCGGTAAGTGTGACTCTGTTTGCATGCGTGTTTTATTTGTGTGTAAAAGTTACATGATAGGTTAGCAGCCTACATGCACACATCTGACTGGTTCAGACATAACATTAAAGGTTTCAAATGTTTGATTAGGCCATAGATAGTTTGAAAGAGAATACTATCATAAATTGCAGTATTGAGCCATATTTGCCAATTCAGGATATTCTTCAGACTTTCATTTCAGATTTTAAAGAAATAATGGACATTTCAGAATAGTTTTTTTTTTTTTTTTACCTGTGAGCATCTGGGGTTAGTTTAATATTACGTTTCTGGTTTACACGTGATGATTATTCCAAGGTTCTTCCGCTCATGACATCATGAGACCGCTGTTAGTGTTGTAATCGTTTTACCAAACTTTTTTTCTGTTGGATAAAGCATAAATTAAATATAAATAATAAATGAAAAGCAGAAATGTTGCATTGGCTGTATAAAATTAGTATAAATATAGCTTATTTACACTGCGTAGCATGTAGAATACCAGTGTTTGTGTGTATACTTTACTGTTTTTGTCTAATTGTCTCAACAGGAGCAGTAAGGAGCTGTTGCTTCAGCCTGTCGTGATCAGTAGGAATGACAAAGAGAAGGTTCTAATAGAAGGTTCCATCAACTCTGTGCGAGTCAGCATTGCTGTCAAACAAGTAAGCACACTTGCCGTTTTACCCTAAACTCACTCTTGCTATCCTTTCTGAGATGGGTTTTGAAATGTTAAGTTCTGAATACAGAAAATGCTCCTAATAATAAAAAAGAGAAGTATTGTGGTGGATACGAGACAAGTGAGGGAGGTTGGTTTCAATCTGAGTCAGTGATATCAACACATTCAGTCCACTGAAAACAGTAAGCCAGTTGTTTTCAACCAGGGGCCCACTTTTAAAGGGCCTCAGCAAACCTCTACCGGGGCTGCAGGAGTTAAATGAATAAATGATTAGTACTATATTAACCCCACAATTAATCAAATTGGATTAGTTTAATATATCAAAATTGGAAAACAAGCAATTATGTTATAATTAAAGCAGAAATACCAAAAGTGCCTTAGCTTTCGAATACTTCGAATGTTGTGATGAGGATTGAGGTCACCAAGGTCGAGAACCACTGCGGTAGGCCAGGAATATGTGATTTATATTTCCATAAAACAAGCTAAGAATCCAGTCCATTTTTTGTTTCTGTCTTTATTGGTCTATGATTGGATGATCCACCTCAACTTGTCCATCAAAGGCTGATGAGATTGAAAAGATCCTGTGTCACAAGTTCATGCGCTTCATGATGATGAGAGCTGAGAACTTCTTCATCCTCCGAAGAAAACCTGTGGAGGTGAGAGAGAGAGAGTGGAGAAACATGCTATTCATTCCTTGCTTACAAAAATCTTCAGTTCTTGAATGACGAGTAACCCTCATTTCTTTTGTCAGGGATATGACATCAGTTTCCTCATTACTAACTTCCACACAGAGCAAATGTACAAGCATAAGCTAGTGGATTTTGTCATCCATTTTATGGAGGAGATCGATAAGGAAATCAGTGAGATGAAACTGTCCGTCAACGCCAGGGCTCGCATAGTTGCCGAGGAGTTCCTCAAAAATGTGGGTATTTTTGTCGTATGATCTAATAGAAGGACAACTGCACTGTCACACCAACAGCCTCTTACTTTTTTCTCGTTGTGCTTGACAGTTTTAGGAAATTTTCAGTACACCTTCTGCTGGCTGCAATACCTGTGTCACCTTGGTCACCGGAAAAAAAAATGATGGAGAGCTGTGGGGCCAGTGAGGAAGTACTTAAGTTGCGATTTGATTCCTGGACCACCAGCGAAGGTGGGACAGCTGGATCCAGAGGGTGCCGTCTGTCACCAGAATGAATTCAGAGTATTGCAGTTTTGTAACTTGAGAGCAAAGTAACCGTTTTCACAGACAGGCACGGTACTTCTTTTGTTTTTGTTTTTTATTCTTTGAATTTTTTTTTTGCCCTTGTCTCTTTTTTTAACGTTTGCTAGTGGTCTAATTTTTTTTTTTTTTTTTTGCTTGTTTGTTTCTTCACATTCTGCAATTTAATTTGTGTATTCTGTTTCTCTTCATCTCATCCCAAATCTCTTTGTTATTATTTAGCAGTAGTAAAGCGCTCACAATGTTGCAATATTCTGAATATGCCTCAGCTTTGTATCGTGCTCATGAATATTAATGAGTAAGTACTGTACATATTAAAAAGGATAGACCCATTTTACCTCTGCCTTTCGAAAAACCTTAAAATCAGGGTGGGTCTATATAAATGAAACCTCATTAATAGTCATGAGAACAAAGAAAAAATGTTCAGTGTCCAATAAATTAAACAGTTTGTTTTATCAGTGTTTTATAAATATGTATACTGTGTTCAAATTACCATTTTTCATGTTGAGTTTTGATATTACCAAAACCTCACGCAGGTGCACATTGATCTTACAAATCATATCAGTCATGGCAAAATAATGATGACAATGCTAAATAAATCCCTTTATTGCTTGTGCTGTGTTGTTTATTGTGGGAATGCAGAGTCTTGGGTTGGTTACGTTCTACGGTTAGTTTAGCTTCTGTACTTTATGAATGTTACAGTATGCCTGCAATGATGGTCCATATTTGAAGAGCTAGAGAATGGTCAGTAACAATTTGATAAGCAGCACCTTTATAATAATTGGTGGAAAAAGAGATTTCATATAATCAGAAGATAAATAATATACAGTCTAATTTATATAAACAGAATGGAGAATTCTGATTAAGTTTAAAAAAAAAAAAAACTAACTTTATTGTCTTTTATTTGTTTAGATTTAAAATGAAGTCATTTAAAAATTGAATGTTAGGGGGGGGGGGGGGGTATTAAACCTTTATTAAAGCATAAAAAAAAAAAAATATAATGTTTTTAAAAAATGTTTTAAAAATTTTAATATGTTGTCTCTTTGTAGCATAGTAAAGGTTTTTATAGCAATCTCAAAGTTGTTTTCACAACTTTTCCTTCTTTTTATAATTGAAATGAGATAATAAAAAATAAAGTATAGCCCGTCTGGTCTCCCTTCGGGCTGTTGTGTATTTTGTTGTTTTTGAAGGGCAGCTGCTTGAGTGTATCTATATTTGTACTTAATCCTTATAAGATGATAATGTGAAATATCATGTATCCCTTTTTATTGAGGAGATGAGCTCACCGTTGTGGGTAACCTCTTGAGAATTTTTACAGCACTTTCCCCTTTTACAGAACCCCTATCTTGTTTCCTATCCCAAGGAAATGTAATTGGTATAAATCATCTGATCTTGTGTTGAAATCGCATGCAGTTCTTTGACAACCACAAGAGATGGGTTAGGGGGAAAAAAGCTGCCAGTGATAAAGTCGCCCTTGTTTCATCATAAAAATACAAACCTTAAAAAAACAGTCAGATCACAAACGTGTATTGTGTTTAAACACTAGATGGAAAAATGCAAAATTGTTTTACATCAAATCTCCCACCTCAAACCATATATGAGAAGCAGATGAAGACATGGCATCAATACATTAGCAGCTTGAGTTCACTTTGACATCCTGTCTGTGTGTCCATTAATCTCATTTAAAAATTGAAATTCCATGTCTTTTATCAAATGTATGTTTGGAAGGAATTTGCAACAGTATACATGTGACATTTGCCGGCTCCCCCTCAGCTAAAGTGAGATGTCCCACAGTGCCAAGGAACATTGTTAAGATTGAGTTGATACAATTTACACCACTGCAGTGGAATATATTTTAATAGAGTACATACATTTTATTACAGAGCATCAAGGTTCTCACATGATTCTAATGTTATTGTTACATGGGTTTTCTATCATTTTCATGAATTTTTTATTTTTATTTTTTTTAAATATGCATGTTTGCAATGTTTAAAGCTTCAATATATGTCTTTGATATGCAACTCTCCGAACTGTTTTGAAAATGTGTAAATATTGGAACCCAACTGCAAAACTCTGTCTAAAATCACTTTAGATTTATCGTCAGATAAAAATAATATTCCAGAGAGAGATGCTTAGCTGAGGGCAGTCCGAGCACCAAATAGAGAAAGCGAGTTTTGCTGACTGAACACTTTGTGCTCTATATAACAAGAAGTTGAGTGCGAAGCCATTTACTGGGACTGACTTCAAGTAGGTGAGTTCTAAATTCCAGTTAGTTTGCAAAAAGATTTACTTTATAGTTTATTTAATGCATTATGTTTGCATACAAATAATTAATCATAAATGTACTTAATGAAGGAATGTGTTTTATATATAGATTTCTCACATCAGTTATCCAACTTCTACTGACTGAAGGCAAAAGGAGGTAAAAACCTACTATATGACCTCATTAAACAATATTCACTATTAGTGCAGTAATGTTTGAATGATCGCTTGCTATTGAATTATCAATATCCTTAATGTTATTGATGTTTGGTCTATTTATCCAGTAAAGTGGCACCATGAGTGGGGACTCAGAAATGGAGTGTTTTGGCCCAGCTGCCATTTACCTCCGGAAGACAGAGAGAGAGAGAATTGAGGCTCAGAACACACCATTTGATGCCAAGACAGCATACTTTGTCACAGACCAAAAGGAGATGTACCTCAAAGGGGTGCTAGCCAGCAAAGAGGGTGGCAAAGCCACTGTCAAAACGCTGTGCGGCAAAGTAAGTTAAAAAGTTTACATTTTCACAAATTTTACCGCAAGTTTCAAATATAATTATCTGAGCCTAGTATTTTTAGTTTCCATATTAAACACAGTGTGCGCTACTCTGTGATCATTTGCTATGTTTTTTTCTCAAAAAGACTGTCACAGTGAAGGAAGATGAAATTTTTCCAATGAATCCCCCGAAGTTCGATAAGATAGAGGACATGGCCATGATGACCCACCTCAGTGAGCCCACTGTGCTGTACAACCTCAAAGAGCGTTATGCAGCATGGATGATTTACGTATGTAATGAAATGAACAGTAGCCTACTTCATCCTTCAAATGCAATATACTGTTTTATTTAAAATAAAATCTTCATTTGCAGACCTATTCTGGGTTGTTCTGTGTCACTGTGAACCCCTATAAGTGGCTCCCAGTGTACGATTCTGTAGTTGTGACAGGCTACAGGGGCAAAAAAAGAATTGAAGCTCCCCCTCACATCTTCTCCATCTCTGACAACGCCTATCAGTTCATGCTCACTGGTATGACCTTGTGAAAGAAATTAGTTATTTTCGTTAATCTTTGTTGGGTAACATTTTAGACTTTGCTGGGTAAAATCAAATACCTCTCTGCTCTCTGTAGATCGTGAGAATCAGTCGATCTTGATTACGTGAGTATTTTGGGGATTTTTTAGAGTTTGGTTTACTTCAACTTTTAATTAAAATAAGAAATACATTAAGAGAAACTGGGTAAATTTTATGTTGAATTATTGTGTTTTCAGTGGAGAATCTGGTGCAGGAAAGACTGTGAACACCAAACGTGTCATTCAGTACTTTGCGACAATCGCTGTAGCTGGAGGACAGAAGAAGGCAGAGCCCGTCCCTGGAAAAATGCAGGTATTTGCTATATTTATTTTGATAATTTCTGGTATCTAGATCCTTTTGATTAATCAGGGAATTAATCAAATGGGTGTTCTTTAAGGCACATGCATGCGTATACTGATCCTTCATTTCAAGAGGATAGCAGAGTGCTTGCTTGACAGCATAATTAAAGATATTCTGTACATCAGGGGTCTCTGGAGGATCAAATCATCGCAGCCAACCCCTTGCTGGAAGCCTATGGAAATGCCAAGACTGTGAGGAATGACAACTCTTCTCGCTTTGTAAGTACTGAGCCAACTGCCATGCTCTAAGCGTTTTGATTCTGTAATAGAAAACTGTTGTCTAATCAGTCTTGCATCTGGTAAAATCATCAGGGTAAATTTATCCGAATTCATTTTGGCACCACTGGAAAATTGGCATCAGCTGATATTGAAACTTGTGAGTTCTTCATTCTTTTAGATGATGATATTGTGCACATTCCTTTTATCCCTTTGATAATCATGTTATCGATCCATAGATCTGCTGGAAAAGTCCAGAGTAACTTTCCAGTTGTCAGCTGAGAGGAGCTACCATATCTTCTACCAGCTCTGCACTGGCCATAAACCAGAACTGCTGGGTAAGATTATTGCATTAGGATCACAATTTACAATGTATAATTTGGATTTATTAAAGATTGCAAGAACATATAATGTGAGCAGATAATGTTTGTGCAACAGTATTAAGTCTTTCTTTGCTGTTATATTTCAGAGGCTCTTCTGATCACCACTAACCCGTACGACTATCCAATGGTCAGTCAGGGTGAGATCACAGTCAAGAGCATCAATGATGTGGAAGAGTTCATTGCAACTGATGTAAGTAGAATTCAAATGTCTGAGCACTTACCATTTGCTGCATGATCTTATAATTGTATACTCTGGATATCTCTGATACACTATGTCAGATATGTTATATTAAAGGTACATACATTTGATTGTTCCTGACTTGCAGACAGCCATTGATATCCTGGGCTTTACTGCCGAGGAGAAAATAGGCATCTACAAGCTGACAGGAGCTGTGATGCATCATGGGAACATGAAGTTTAAGCAGAAGCAGAGGGAGGAGCAGGCTGAGCCTGATGGAACTGAGGGTATGACTTCAAATTTAGCTTCAAAAACATGCATATATGGTTGCAATATGAATAAAAAAATTCTTAAAATATTTTTTTAGTGGCTGATAAAATCGCTTACCTCTTGGGACTGAACTCTGCTGACATGCTGAAGGCCTTGTGTTATCCCAGAGTGAAGGTCGGGAATGAATATGTGACCAAAGGTCAAACTGTTCCTCA
>JAUMHP010000048.1:13630872-13653834 GCA_032361065.1 Enteromius trimaculatus | reverse complement strand
AGCACCGTCTGGATGAGGCTGAGAGTCTGGCCTTGAAGGGTGGAAAGAAGCAGCTCCAGAAACTGGAAGCTAGGGTATGTGTCTATACACATAGTATATAGTAACATAGACGTAACACTGGCTTATTTAGCAGATCAACGTCATAATTAATGTTTTAAAAATTCGATGGATTGAATTTTGGAGATGGACATGCTTTTTAGGTTCGTGAGCTAGAGGGTGAAGTTGAAGCAGAACAGAGACGCAGTGCTGAAGCGGTGAAAGGTGTCCGCAAATATGAAAGAAGAGTGAAGGAACTGACTTATCAGGTACTCCATCAAACAAAAATAGGTATGTAGGCATGATAAATGGTCAGATTAAGGCATTACGTTTTTCTGATGCAGACTGAAGAGGATAGGAAGAATATTATTAGACTGCAAGACCTTGTGGACAAACTTCAACTGAAAGTCAAGGCCTATAAGAGACAGAGCGAAGATGCTGTAAGTCATTTCAAGGTTTGATGAGTGGTATGCGATAAAATATTCTGCATGTGGTGACACTAAACAAGTGTTAATTAATTGACAGGAGGAACAAGCCAACAGTCACCTGACTAGGTTCAGAAAGGTGCAGCATGAGCTGGAGGAAGCCCAGGAGAGAGCTGACATCGCTGAGTCCCAGGTCAACAAGCTGAGAGCTAAAAGCCGTGAATTTGGGAGGGTAAATATCACACTTTTATTTAGTTACTTACTTGCTCAAGCATTTTGTTATCCATTCCAAAACTGTGCATAGGTCTAAACCTTGTAAACAAAATCTTGAACGTTATTTTAAGGCACAGTATTGTGCTCAGTCCGATAATGCTTGACTTTATTATTTGATTATTTTCATTTGTTTACAGGGTAAAGAGGCTGAGGAATGAACTTCCTGAGGAAGAGAGTGGGCGGAGAAGCAAGAACTGATATAATATTTGATTCTTGTTACATGTCCACAAAAACCTGTAACTAATAAAAAAGCTCTTAATTTGAGATGTCTGCGTTTTGTTTTTGTTGACTACATTTGTATAGACTATATGGCATTTAAAGCATAATTGCTTACATCGATATCTTTTTTTAAAACGCTAGCCCTACAGGATTTTAACAAAAAACAAATTCAAAATACAATTGAATACAAGTACCTTTTTCACATCCCAACCCACTGAAGGATGTACAAAACTTCTGTTGAAAAAATTACCAAGAAAAGCTGTTGTTTAAAACTTTTAAAGCTATGACACAGCTAGCCATTACTTACCTTAAAACCACATTAACGTCTAGCGATTGACTCACATAATCCAAGCCACATAGACATAGACACAGAATTATCTCCAAAAGACTTTAAAAGACTGCAACAAATATTAGAAAAGAAACCCAATTAAGTTAGTAGAGAAGCCCTCGCAATAAACGTATTATATAAACTTACAATAAATGTACTTATTTTATTCAATCTCTCCTGTTAATAGAATATTTAAAACAAACCACTAGGGGTTGCTGTGCGCTACTTCTCGCTCCAAGCTGCAGTACAGCCGCGTCTCTAGACTCTTTCGAGCAGTTCATTTCAAAGAACAGGTTCAAAAAGCCGATTCGCGATGGACGCCACGTAGTTCCGTGACGTAAACGCTGAACATATTATTGCTACTAATTGCGTTAATAAAACTGCCACACTATCGGTTTTTAAATCCAGTATGCTGTAACATTGCTATTCGACTAATTTTCATTTCACATTATCAATCAAAACCACCATTCACTTCAAATTGCTATCTAATGCATTACAAATCGGTTCAGGAACCCCGTACGATTAATCAAAAGGACGATCAAGGTTTACGATGCTTTTGGGAAACGCAGCCCAGTTGTGTTCCGTGCACCTTTTCAACCGACTCCCTAAAAGATTCGATTCTAAAGAATGGCTCATTAGAGAATCGGACGTCGCCGGTGGGAGATGAGCAGTGCGTTGGAGATGCGGCAGTTGTCAGGGGAATGGCGTCCTTCGAAAGTCCAGTCAGCTGGACGCTCACTTCGCGATGTACAACTAAGAAAGCTAGCAGATAAATTCTTATGATTACATACACTACAAGACACTCATTACAGGAATATTGAAGACAATGAATTTCAAAATGGAGCGTTGGCGCAGCCGCTCGCAGGATACCAGAAGCTGCGCAGTTGCTATAATCACGCGTCTCGATGTAAACATTAGAGGGAATGTTGACAACTGGAAGTGCTGAGTAAGCCAGAGTGTCATGCTACCACAAGCCGGAGGTACGCTTAAACTGACTAAATATATGTCTTTATATGCCGTTTAAATGCGCGTCTTTTATAGAGCATTTGGCTTTCTGTTTGTGTAGTTAAAGCTTGTTACAAAAGTAGCCTTTTTTAGTAGGTTAGCCAGTCAGCTCTTCTGGGTGACGTCTGTTTTAATGCGGGATTTTGTCAAATACCAGCAATGGCTGGTGTCATAATATTTTTTTTGAAAACAGATTTAAACGGTGTATTTTAAACAGATCGATAAAAGCCTCGTTTGTCAAAATGATGGAACCCCAGGACAATATTGAAGAGGATGACCCCGCAGCATCAGCACCATCAGCACCGCCACCGCGAGCTCTGCCCCGTCAGCGAGTCTCTCTGCAGAAGAGCAGCGTGTGTTCTCGCTCCTACTTCATGGTGGTGATGGTTTTTTTCCACGTGTATATAATCAATGTAATTGCACTTCTGCTCTATGTTCATTATAACAACGGCTCTAACCCGATAACGGCAAACCGGGACTTTACAAGGAGAGACAACAATCATAAAGTTACCGGAGCGTCTAATCCGCAGCCCCCTGCGGACTCGGGCTTCCCTCGAAATATGTATCTTCCTCGCATTGAAGGAATACGGGTAAAGAGTATAAGATGGTTTGCAGCTTAGTGAGTACTGTTATATGCTTTGGTCTTCAAAAATTCAAAAAGTCTTTTTAATTTTTAGGTGGGCCATGTCCAAAAAGTGTCACTGGTGCCAGGGAAAGTCCATGAGATGAAGACACTCAGTCTAAAACCCCTTCTGTTTGGTAAAGACATGTCGCTAGAAAGCAATATTTTACCCCCAAAAATAAAAAACATCATTCATGTTGTGAATAACCATATGATTGTCTTTTAATGAAATGCATGTATTTAGCAGATGGTCTATAGTTTTCTTTTTTTATTTAGTTATAATAGTTTAATAAGTTATTTAATAGTTAGTCAATAGTTATATTTATCCATAGCTAAACTAGAAAATTGTGAAGTTTTAACAATCAAAATAAAAAAGTAGTGTCCACACCGCTATTATAACAATAGGAAGAGAATTTATCTTTGGAAAGGAATCTTTTTTCAGAATGATTTTTCTAGCTGATCATGAACTTTATAAACAATGACAGCCAGTCAGAATAGAAAAGAGCTCAAGCTTTTAAAACAGCAGCCGGCTTAACTGTAAGTGCATGCTTGTAATAAACTAAATGTTCATCATCCCATTTTTGTGGATGCTTATATTGTTATTGTTCTTGGTGTGAAGAACCTTAATAAAGCTAATAATGTTCTGTCTTCAGATCGTTAATTTGCCCACAATTTACATCCACAAAAAATGCACCAGTTTCATTAATAAAAATGCTTTATTAATGATTCCCAGTATGCTCAAACATGAATGAAAAAAGATGAATGAGTAGTATTTTTGAGGTCATTTCTATTTTAGGGTGATCTGTGGAAATGAAAACTAAAGAGACCTCATTGAGGTGTGCATTGTAAGTGTTTTAGTGTTTGTTGATTCCTTCATCAACATGAAACATAATTGTGGCTGTGTTTGTGTGTGCATTTGCTGCAGAGATCCCTGGGTTTCTGTCAGAGGAGGAGTGTGGTGTAGTTGTACGTCTGGCTCAGCGGAAGGGTTTGATGGAGAGTCAGGTTATGGTCCCTGAAGGTCAAGAGGAACTTAATCAGCAGCTCAACCTCAGTCCTGAGGAAATCTTTAATTTCCTTGACCTCAACCAAGATGGCCAGCTGCAACCACATGAGGTCTGTTGCATGGTCTTGCTGAGAAAATGTAATGTGTTGTGTTTATCTCTGTTTGTGGATGTTCATTTGCTTTATATGTGTAATCTGTAACTTGATTGCCGTATTTTCTGGTGTAGATATTGACACACTCTCGAGTGAGAGATGGAATCTGGTTAACTTCTGAAAACCTTAAGGAAATCTATGATGGCCTAAAGGTTGATCAAGATGGAAATGGTAAAGACCGAATATGGAGATTTTATTGCAGCTTAACTGCAGATATCCGATAAGAGGACACTCAAAAGATACAAAGATCACAGATTGCCAAATACTTACTCAATTTGAGTGCTTATGTATGCTTTAAGCATATATATATATATCTCTTGACGCAGGTCTCTTAAATTTAGAGGAGTTTAGGCATCTGAAAAGTGATGCCTTTCAGCGTTTTCTGCTTCAGCGTGGAGTGGAGAGGAGCCAGCTGGTGAGGAACAGCAGACACACTTGGCTCTACCAAGGACAGGGTGCACATCAGGTTCTTCAAGACCTTCGCAAAAGGTGTCCACCAGTTTCCTTATTTGCTCTCCTATTGTTCACCCATCAAGTGTGCTGTCATACAGGTTTTCAAAATCTGCTTATGTGCTTCCTTTATGTATCTCCTCCCATCCATTTTCTGTTTTGTTTTAATCCTATATTTCTTTTTTTCATTAAAGGGTCACTAGTTTAACACGACTACCATCCTCACTGGTGGAGTTAAGTGAACCTCTACAAGTGGTGCGTTATGAGCAGGGTGGACATTACCACGCTCATCATGACAGTGGGCCAGTGTACCCTGAAACAGCTTGCACACACACTCGCCTTGCTGCCAATACCACCTCCCCATTCCAGACGTCCTGCAGGTAAGACAAAGGATTAAGAATTTACATGTAATAATATAATATGATTAATTATTATATATAAGCATTATCACACAATCAAAAATGTATACAGAGCAACAGCATGATTATGAATGTGATTGTTTATATCATGTATTGTTAATATCAATTTAAGTTTTCTCCCATTGTTGTTTTTTTGTTGTTGCAGGTACATCACTGTTCTGTTTTACCTTAATAATGTAGAAGAAGGAGGCGAGACTACCTTTCCAGTGGCAGATAATAGGACTTACGAAGAAGCGGTGTGTCCTATTGAATAAAGCATCTTTACATGTATTTGTGACTCAAATGCTAGAATTTAGCACAATTTTAAGGACATGTGACAGATGATAATTGGGTGCATCTATCCACATGTTTTCCAGTCACTGATACAGAATGATGTGGATCTGTTGGACACCAGGAAACATTGCGATAAAGGCAACCTGAGAGTCAAGCCCATTAAGGGGACAGCTGTTTTCTGGTACAACTATCTTTCGGATGGTAGAGGTAATGAATTTAACTTGTCAGCTATTTTGCAATGCATTGTTTTATTGATACTAAACGATTACAAATAATTTTCAGTGATTGAAGTAAAGATGAAATAAAATATTGATATTAAGCAAGAAAATTCTAAATTAGATGAAGTAGTAAAACTATAAAAACAAAACATATCATATATAAACATTTAATAATTTGCTAATAAAAATGACAGAAACACATGTAATGTTGAATTACAAAAATGAAAGATAGTTAAAAATGTTAACATAAATTATACATAATGCAAATATATATAATATATAATTAAGTAAATAAATGGTAATGTATTATATTAGTGTATTGTTAATTATCTCAAATACTATCTGTCTATCTATTATTTTTGATACAAAACATCATGCTGTGGTCTAAAAATGTTTCTAAAAGGTGTTACACAGTTTAAGTGAATGATGAATTTGTGATAAACAACAAACTTGTAACACTGTAGTTATAGTTCAGAAGCATGAGTTTCCAATTATTATTTTTTTCATTACAAATTGTATTATTACCACGATTTATCATTACCATGCTTTTTTGAGTGAAAAATGTATCTGAAATATTTATTTTTATAATATATATCATTTTTTTATATGATAACAATATTCAAGCTGGTATAAACTTCACAAATGCAGACTTTAAATGTCATTTTAATGTAGTTTCACACTTTTTGATTGAGCCCACCGTGAGAGGTCATTGTATCTAGCAAATGTTGTTCATAATTGTGCTGCCCTCTGTAGGTTGGGTTGGTGAACAGGACGAGTATTCTCTTCATGGTGGCTGTGTGGTGACACGAGGGACTAAGTGGGTTGCCAATAATTGGATCAATGTCGATCCAGACTACCAGCGGCAGGCACGCTACCAACAGTTTGTTTCTCAACAACAAGAGACACAAGAGCAAGAAGAACTTATGTCAGAACTGAACTCAGACCAGCACATAGAAAGACACCAAGACCTATAAACACACATAAATCCAGGTACAATGCACATATTTACACATTCACTTCTGTGTTACAATCTATATATAGTCATTCACTTCCTCTTTCACACACGCATCCGGACACAGTTAATTGCCTCTGCATCGCTCATAACCCTGAAGCACTGACCTCATACCAACAACATACCGTCCTTTGTACATTTCCTCATTTTCAGAACTGAATGAGCTTTACTCAACCTCAGTGGTCCCAGTGTTAGAGCTGGAGCTTTTGTTGGGTTGGATTCAGGGAGCATGAGATTTATGCAATTGTGAAAGACAATGCTACTGTTCCTAATGTAGATATTTGAAGGCATTATTATTTATTTTTTCATGGGGAATGCAGCCATATTCGACAACTTTGTTTACATACAGAATGACACTCTACTGTACCTTCCAAAGGCCGTACACATCACAGGTAATTGTTAATGCAGTGATAGTAAATAGAAGTGCATACAAAATGTGTAGCTCTTCCCTGTTTGTGTTTTGACTTGCAATTTTGGTAACTTGCAGTAAATTAACTGCTGTCAGTGTTCAAGCGAACTTCAAAATTGCTGGAGGATGGTGTGTACTGGCCAAAGAGTGTGGAAAAATGTATGCTATTGCTTTCTACTGAAGTGACATTTACACTGACATCTAAATCACAAATAAGGAAAGTTATCTGCAGGGAAACAGTCAGTATTGACTAGTTCTGTCAATGGACTACAGGTTAGTTTAATTATAACTATTAACAAAAATTATTAAGATGTAACATCTAGTCAGCCTCCATCTCTGCCAGGATGTTTCTTACACTTATTTCCTCTCAAATGTTCCTGAAAAGAAGCATGTAAAACTTGCACAATCTTGTATGATTTGTTTGGATTTCATTTATTTTGTAATGTTTTTTCTTTGTTAATTGCAGTGCATCCAAAGATTGACTGAAGATAACTTATTTTATTTATTTGTTGGATTGTTGTTGTTAAAATGCACAGAATCACTTTTTGTCAAATAAATTAAACCAACCAATCAGAGACTATAAATTTTTTTTATTTTAACATTTGACATTTACAAAGTGTTATAAAATGTTGTCTGCATAATTCATAAAAGTAGTTATCTGTATGATTCACAAAAAATCCTTTTCTAGTAAAAAAAAAATTAAACACAAAAATATGAAATAAAATTAAAGGCCTGTTTTATAATCAAGTGAGAAAAAAATAAGTAACAGAACTTCAAGAAGAGTTTTAGTTTTTTATATAGTTTTAATAAAATTGAAAGAGCTTGTAGAAGAAATCAGATGACTTTCTTTTATAGTCGGGTCCCACTTATATCCTAAAATGAGAAGTTTAAAATATATTTATTTAAAATATACAGTATACATATAACTCATGTATACTGTATATTCCACAATAATTTCATGTACTGCAGAATGTAATATTAGTGAATAAATATATTTTTTTAACCTACCAGAACATTCTCATAGCTGTGCACAATCTCAGCTCCCCGATGCTTGAGACAATACAAAACTGCATCATGCACAGTAGCAAAGACACGTCCCTCTGTGATGACGTCAGAGAAGAAGCCGCCACGTTCAAGCTGTTCCACCACCAGTGCTTGGGTGAAAACAAAGCATACCTGAAATTATCTGTTTTCAATGAATCACTAAATGAAGCGTTCTAAAACAGTTCATTTTGGTACTCTTACCTTGACAGCCTGCCAAGTAGATATCCACACCAATCTCGTCAAAATCGTGTAATATCTACAGTAAGAGATGGTGATGAAATCTCGTTGAACAATGAACTGTCACTTTTCTCTGTGTGGACACTACTTACATTTCTTAACATCTTAATGGCAACTGTATCAATGAAGTTAGCAGTAGAGAAATCCAAGATGATGGAATGGATGTCCCAGGTCCACTTCCCCAGGGATCCCAGAGAAACCCTCTCCAGGTCCCGGCTTAAAGTGTCCTCGCTGCTAGAGTCCAGAGTGGTGGTGTCCCCATCATGTAGATCTGACACTGACCCCAAGGTGGCAATGTCAGGGTCAGTGCCCTTAAGGTACATCCAGGTGTGATGGCCATCAGATGTCCTCACTGTCTCAGGTATTACAAACACTGTACTGTTTTCCCGCTCTCTCCAGCCAAGCTCTACCTCTCTGTGTATGTCTCCATTTGTTTCCATCAACTTCCCTGCTCCCTCTTCCACTGAAAATATAACTTTTTTGGATCGCTGAGAGGCTTCCCTAAATGCTTTTTTCTGTAAACAATGAAACCGACAGTTCCCAGATTTAAGCAAATATCTATCCTGCAAATGTTTGACCACAGATATGTTGCCTTGCAGGGTGTCTAAATAGCAACCAAATCATTATAGAATTATTATTTCATAAGTGGCTGTTTTGGAATGCTTATGGTTAGAACACACTAACAATTAAAGTTTGAGTTATCATGTCAGGTTGGTGTTATGCTAATGATCACACATATTTACAGCACACATACAATAGATTTCACTTGTTTGCATGCATTATGTGACTGTCTTTTCCAAAAAGGTAAAGCCGCCTTATTATAATTTGGACAAAGCAGCTCACTGGGTTTTTGAAACAACGCATAATAGTACAGAATTTGTCCTAGCTCATGCTAATAGAGCAGCAATATCATGAATATTTATAGCAATTTTATATAATACCGTGAAAACTATTAGCAGATATCATCTACCTGTCTTTTAGCCTCTCTTTGTGCTCTTCGCTCTGCACGCCTCTCTCTGCGTCTCTGCTTGGCCTCCTGCCTGCGTTTATAAGTAAGCATTTTCCCAATGTCCAGGCCACTCTATGCATAAACAACGGCAACTGATATGCATTAGCAAAAATAATACAGGTAGACAGTGATTTCTCAACCTTCAAGTGTAGAAAACAAACCAATTTTAGAATTAGTTTAAAATAATAATAAAAAAGTATCATTATTATTTGAAATTGTTATAGTTTAATGCTTGATTTGTTTTAATATCAGTAACTTTTAGTCTCCTTTTGGATGCCTGAGTGAAAATGCATTTAAGAAATACTTTATTGTTACCAAGTCCAAAAAAATATTACCTTTTTTTTTAGTGCCTCAAGATAGAGTTCAGCATTAGCAAAATACATGGTGGCAGAAGAACGAAATATGGTGATACCTGGTACCTCCCTTACCTGCAAAACACAAAGCCCATTTGTAATAGATCTGCGTAGGTATAAACACTGATTACAAAGGGTCACATAGGGGTAATGAAGGCTAATTTGCTTTTAAAACTGTCCTGAAATTTGGTAATTGAGTTTAACTAATTATGCAATAAATGCACAAATCATTACAAATTTACAGTTTAACATTTTAGTGCAGTCCTATGTGCTAAATGGATACATATCCATGCAAATCTCACCTCCCTGTGTGTTTCCACATCGAGATACAGCTCAGTGCCAGGGAGGTGTCCTAGCAGTGAGTAACTGGGCCTGAGAGAGAAAGTCATGCGATAAGGTCAGACATGATGCAGTAAGAGAACAGAGCAGATGACAGTAGTGAGAAACACTGCCGAAAGATTAGAAGTATGGAAAGACTCCAACCGTTGAGTTCTGAAGATAACCGTGAGCAGAGCAAAACCCATGGAGGCACCCAGTCCCATATCCAAATTAAAGAGCACAGTGGACAAATATGTCACCAACCATATCAACTACAAAACAAAAACAGAGCACAGAACTGGATAAGCACGCTAACAAACTAGCAGTCAAGGAAATGATCAAAATAGTTAAATATTAGTTATGTTCAGATAAATCCCAGTAAGCATCACTAAATACCATTTATGACTTTAGCATAACTTACCAGATCAATTTTACTACTACGCCACAGTGTGACTATGTCGTAGTACTGCTTGAACATTCCCTTCAGATTCACAAATACAATGGCGGCAAGAACTGCCTAGACAGACACACACACAAGTAAATGTCAATTGTAGTCACGCTTTATTTATAGCTCATACCAAAATAATGAATCTAAATAAAGCACAAATAGATTGGTAATCTGACTAACAGACCTCACAGAGGTTTGTTGGCACATACCTTGGGCAGCTCCTGAAAAAGTGAGCCTAACTTCAGTATCGTCACCAGCACTATTACACCAGACACTACTCCTGCGATCTAAAACAATACGATGTGATGAACAAACATGTACAAATGCATGTATTCATAGAATTGCATTTAAAAAGTGCAATTGTCTTGCCTGTGTCTTGCCTCCTGTGGTTTCCTGAATGAGACTCCGAGACATTGAAGAACAAACTGAAAAACACTGGAAAAAACCTCCAACTGCATTACTAAGACCCAAAGCCACCAGCTCCTAAAACACAGTGAGAGAAAGACAGAGATCAGCAGTGCAGTGACATTATCTGTTTATCTATACGTTTTATTCTGATTTACCCACCTGGTTGCTCTCTACTTTGTAGCCATGTTTGAGAGCGAAGGTTTTGCCCAAAGAAATAGAAATTGCATAACCAACAATGGCCATAGCAAAAGCGTCCAACACCACCTCAGAAAAGACATTGGTGTTTGGAATGCTGGGAGGCTGAAGTCTAAGAAAATACATCGGAAAAACTACAATAATGCATGTGTTATAATAAAATTAATACAACTAATGTAGTGGTGCTAGTGTCATCCCCAAGCACCATTAAAACATATACTTTATATTAATAAACAACATATTTCGGATATGAAAACTCACCCACTTGGGATCTCACCAACGACTGAAATCTTATAGGTTTCATTCAGTCGAGTGTAGAATGATATTACTGTCGCCACTACAATCTAGCATAAAAATATAAAACATTTTATGAGCTAAGGGTAAAAAAGATGTTAATGATTCTTGTGTAGTGAATGAGAAGCCAGACTAGTACAATTAGTTATTGCTAGGAGATGAAGAGAGTTAAAACGCTGACTACTCATTTTAATAACAGAGAGGGCATTGAGAACAGGCACTACTGATAGATACAGAGTCACTGAATAGTAAAGATTAAATGAATCCTATAAAACACAAATAGCACAATAATGGATAGGACTGAATCAAATAATGAAGAAGAAAAGCAGATGGTGTTCTTGTTGACTACGTACAGTGCAGAGCTCCACCGGAATAGGCACCAGTAGCTTTTGCCTGAGAGCAGCGTTAAGCTCTTTGGCAGTGATGAGAACCACAATGGACACAACACTGGCCAGCAGAGTTGGGAGATGAGTCTCTGGCAACAGCATAAACAAGTCTGCTAAAGTCTACAGAGAAATGACAGAGAATTATAGTTTATGTCTGTATGCATATCCAATTTGCATGAAATTGATTGTGCTCACATAGACAATAGACAGCGGTCCACTGAAGCGCTTAGGTGAGACTCCAAGGATGTTCTTTAACTGGGCTACTACAGCATGAGTAGAGGCAGCTGTGGTATAACCTCTGACCAAGGGCTCTGAGAGATACGTACCAACAAACCCAAACTGTACCAAGCCTAATACAACCTATGAGTGAGAATACAAGATTGTAACTGAGAAAACAGACATTGTAATTCACGTGATCTAAATGGACCTCTGTATACAGTATAATGTTGTGGGTTATCGTATATACGTTTTTGTGTGTAAGCAACGGCCCGTGTTTATATGTGTGTGTGTGTGTGATTATCACCTGAATAATTCCTCCCAGTACAGTGGCAGCAGCAGCAACCTGCACTCTGTAGTAGTCTCTAGATATGATATCCACCTCCTTGGTCACATTAGTGCCATTGTATATAAGGAAATCTGAATCGGGGGCCAGTCTCTCTGTCACACTGCCAATCATAATACTGAGGATGGTAAATGTGCCTATGTGAACAAATGAATACAAGTCAAGCTAAATTTATACAGGAAACAATGCATTTTGATTTAAATCAACTGAGGTTAATAGCAGAGTTCAATTATAATAGCAGTTATGTTTCAGCAGAGTTCAAAGATAAATAATCTCACCTATAGATATGTGTCTGGAGGTCCCAAAAATAAAATAAGTTAATGGAGGATAGAGGGATGTGTAGAGTCCAAATACTGGAGGCAACGATGCGAGCAAAGCATATGCCATTCCTAAAACACACAAACACAATGGTTAAAACAGCCACAAATAAAGATTACATTATAGGTCATTAAAAACATGCTTTCACCTTGTGGAAGGTGCATGATGCCCACACTAATGCCAGAGATAAGGTCTGGCATGCCATAATCCCAGATGGAGTAACGGGGCAACCAGGACAGAACAGGCAAGAAACCAAGAATATTTCGTTTCAGTCTTGGTGCAGAACAGCTGGTATAGAAATATAGGAAAAATAAACATAGATTGGTGGCAGTGCTGTCTAAGTTCTTTCAAACAAACATTTCCTTTAATGGCTGTACCTGAGTAATTTCTTCAGCCGATGAGAGATGGGAAGGTTGATCTGGGAAGGGTCCATTCTCTGAGATCGCTCTTTCAGCTTCTGTTCATCTATAATCTCTCTCTGTATGTTATACTCTGTATATCCTGAGTCCATTTTCTCTCTTTTGTACTATATAATTTTTGTCAAGACTTGTCAAATCCACAAAATTATACTGACCTCAGTCTCAAAACCTCATAAGACTTTCTGAATGTTATCTGTGATTTACCTCTAAACCTCTGAGGGTTATATAAAGGGAACATAATGGGGTTAGTTTGTACTAAAAAGAGGCTGTGCTTTCTAACAATAAGTAACCTAAGAACAAGTAATAGCATATATTAATTTAAATAGATATGTACAATTTTTAGAAGAGTTCATAAGGCAAAATAAGGAAACAGAAATATTGCAATGTGCATGTCATTATAGTCATTATATAAAAAAATAACTATTTTCAGCTCATTATACTGTCTTATTTTAGTGCAAATGCTGACTCAGACTTTTCTCTCTTGTTCATTAGTCTCTAGTTTTTGAACTGATGAACTTCAATGGAAACCTTTCTGTTCCGGTAAAATTTTCCATGTGTTGTGCAACATATTATGAATTGATGACTTAAAAAAGAGCACAGGAAGAGATGTTGTCATTAATCCTGTAGCACTGAAACGCATGAAGTGGTCCTTAAAAGGGCTTAAAATAAATGGGATGGGTTTGTACCGGGGGGTTAAAGGTTTAACGTCTTTCCTCTGTGGTTAATATATTAATTAACAATTTAGTAGACTAGAGTTTAGGGCTATGTACCGATATGTTCCTACATCTATGTTCACAAATAAACATTGGGAAGCTACAACAAAAAATCAGTTATCGTAGTTTGATTTCAGAAAAAAATTACAAAAAAAAGTCTTTACATCACTATGCCACATGTTGGTTTAAACATGGCACACTGTAGAGTTCAGGCACATTTGTGTGTTTATTATTGTGCAATATTAAAAAGTAATACTTAAATTTCATAGTTCTGCTTCATTAATAATAAGATAATTCTTACATTCAGAAATAGCTATAATTGCATCAAAAGGAATGGTTAAGAACCTGCATTAAGGAACAAATGCTCATACACATAGATCATAGATTGTGTAGTCACTTTAAGAGCATGATGGGGGGAAATTTGACCTCAGCTCTCATGTACTGAGGGCCTTTGCCAGATTTAATTTCAGAAAAACAAAAACATAAGCAATGCAAAGACACTAAGCAAAATTACAATATATATACCTATACATATATAAAATTTTTTTAAACATACTGTAATATCAAGTAACGTTCAGTGTTCAACAATACTTGTTGAATGTTTTTCCTGTTCCCCCCTTTCGGTAGTTTGACAAATCATGGTCTATAATTAGAACTGTTGCTTAGCTGGAATGGGCATGGAAGGTTAAGCATGCTCCCTCTCCCAGTGTTTACTGTCAGGCACAAGGCAGCCAGCGTGTTTGTGTCGGGTGTGGGTAATGGACGAATTGTTGCCTTCAGGCAGACACCACGGGAAGCCAGAGATCTGGTACGATTCACTGATGCATGTGCTAATATAATGGAATAGACTTAGCTTGTTGCCAATAATGTGACTGATACTGCCTTCTTTTGACATGTTAGAGCATTGACCTGTTTAGCACTGACCCTTAGAGCAAGATAAAATTATTGGTGCATCAAAATGAACTCAATATAATTCCAGGGACTTTCTGTTAAAGGGTGCACTGTTATGTTATCATTCAGCTGCATTGGCTAATAATTTGTTTTTATCTCTTCAGATACTACTTTTGAAGGACCTCCAGGATGTATTTAGGCTAATAGTGAGACTAGGTTTAAGCTGTCAAGAGACAAAAGAAAAGAAAACAAAATGGATTTGAGAGCCAAGCATGGTTTGACACTGTTGGAACAGCTAAATCGAATGCGGGATGCTGAGCAGTTAACAGATGTGGTTCTAGTCGCTGAAGGTGTTAGCTTCCCATGCCACCGTGCGGTGCTTTCCGCCTTCAGCCCCTATTTTCGCGTAATGTTCACCTGTGGCCTGCGAGAGTGCACCAACCGTCAGGTGGTGTTAAGAGACATGCCGGCCCCAAGCCTGGCCCTTCTGCTGGAATACATGTACAGCTCCATTCTTCCACTCACTGCAGCCAATGTGCAGGGAATCTCTGTTGCCGCTTTTCTTCTACAGATGGATGATGTTTTCAGTCGTTGTCATATCTACATGATCGACAACATGGATGCTTCCAATTGCCTGGGCATCTATTATTATGCCCGTGATCTAGGGGCAGAAGAGCTGGCCGACCAGGCTCAGCGATATCTGCGACAGCACTTCACCGAAGTGTGCCTTGGGGAGGAAGTGTTGGAGTTGGAGGCACACCAGTTAGGGGCATTATTGGGCTCAGATGATCTCAATATTTCACGGGAAGAGAGCATTTTGGATGTGGTGATGCGCTGGGTGAAGTACCGTCCAGGGGATATAAGCTCAGAGGAAGAGAACCGGGCCAGGCACCTTCCAGAGCTCTTAAAGAAGGTACGTCTTCCACTGGTGGATGCAGATTACTTGAAGGGGACCTTGAAACGGAACACGGCTCTTCTAGCTGATGCCGAATGTCTTCAGATAATGGAGGAAGCAGTTGAAGCAGCGAGGTTGGATTCAGATGCTCCACCTCGTCGACTGAAGCTGCGATATGGCATGGAGACCACAGATCTCCTGCTCTGTATTGGTAATGATGGAGGAGGCATTCGCTCACGTTATGGAAGCTATACAGAACGTAGCTTCTGTTATGCTCCCAAAACAGGACGGACTCTTTTCATCACCTCCCCAAGATACGGTGATGCACTTGGATATGTCTTTGCTGGTGTGGTGACTGAGAAGAATGACATTATTGTCGCAGGAGAGCTGGGAGCAAGAAGGATGTCACGACAGAAAGAAAGAAATGTTGAGATTTTCATGTGAGGCTTCAGCAGGAGAAAATGACAATAATATTACATATGCTTTCAACATCAAATAAATGCAGGAAAATCTGTTCTTTAGAGTACCTAAAATTAAGATTAGAAATTGATCTAAAATCTATCACATTATTACAGACAGTAAAAGAATTAAAGACAGGAGTCTTATATTTTATATGTCCCTTTCAGGTACAACAAGGAAGCCCAAGGATCCTGGAAACATTTGAGCTCAGCAGAGTATCGTGATTCTTACGCTTTGGGCTCTTTGGGAGAAAACCTCTATCTGATTGGGGGTCAAATGAAGCTGAAGAACCAGTTTCTCATCACAAACAGTGTCGAGCGTTGGTGTCTGCAGGGTGGACCATGGCGTAGCGCTGCCCCTCTGCCCATGCCACTGGCCTATCACAGTGTAGTTCGGATGAAGGGCCGCCTGTATGTTCTCGGGGGACGGACGCCACAGGTAATAAACCTGAAAAGTGCAACTTTGTCATCTTTATGGTACAATCTGAAAATATATTTCACAAGAAGGGAATGTAACATTGATTGTGAAAATGAAATAAATCACTATAATTTGGAAAATAAAAACAAGTGGGGATAATAGTAACTGTCTTTTTATTGCCTTCTTTCTTTCCCTCTAATGCACCTGTCCTGCTATGTCTCATGAATGACAGTCATACCGCACAGATGACGAGCCTGACCGCATGAGTAATCGCCTGCTTGAATATGACCCAGAAACCAACAAGTGGAGTGAACTTGGCCCTATGAAATATTCAAAATACCGTTGCAGTGCAGTCACACTTAATGGGGAAATCTATGTTCTGGGTAAGAATGTTAACAGGATGAGTACAATGTGATAACTTAGTTTATATAAAGGATCAGTTTTTGTGATTGTGAGTTAATATTTCCATACAGTGAGACCAGTTGATTACCTTAATACTGCTCAACACAAGAAGCTTATGACAGTAGTCCATCATTACAATGGTTCACTTGCTTTTATGAAACCATAATCTCAACTGTATGAGACACTGATGTCATTCTTACACAATATTGCTTGTTTTAACTTTATATTTGTTGATTCACCTTAAGGGGCGTAGCCCATGAATGAATTTCAGTGTCTCCTCCTGCAGGTGGTATTGGGTGTGAAGGTGTGGATCGTGGCCAGTCACGTCACTGCCTTAATGTAGTGGAGATCTACAACCCTGATGGGGATTTCTGGAGGGATGGGCCTCCTTTACCATGGCCTCTCCTATCACTTCGCAGCAATGCATCTAATGCTGGTGCTGTTGATGGAAAACTTTATGTCTGTGGATACTACAAAGGAGCTGGTAAAATATGTATTGCAATATCAGCATCAGTTCATTTACTGTAGCCTTTATCCTTATGTTAAATTCATGCAATCACAAAATTCCATTCAAAACCCTTTACAACATTTAATTAAACATGTACTCTGCTCTTTTCCAAGATCGTCATGACACCATCACTAAAGACATCCTGCAGTTGGATCCCTGGGAAAATGTATGGACTGTGGTAGCAAAGCAGGCTCTGATGCATGACAGTTATGACGTGTGCTTGGTGGCAAATCTGAATCCTCGTGGACTCATGCCCCCTCCTGCTGACTTGGTAGAGGAATGACAACAGTGATTTATCACTAAAAATTCACAAGAAAAAAGAGAACTGTAGATATAGGGAGAGAAAGGCTTTTATAAATAGTTATGAAATTATTTTAATTTACAAAAATGCCGGAAGTGCATTTTTAGTTATAAATGTTTTACATTTTTTGATGTCATATATAGCTGAGGTATATAGATTAAGATATATGTTGAAGGTTTTGAGATGCTCTCAAATCATTTACAGCTCAGATTAAGTAACACAGAAACAGTGCTAAAATATGATGTTACTTTATTAGCAAAGTAAATAAGTATTGCTGAGTTGCACAATATGGTACATGTACTGTAACTTTAAGCAGCCAATGCAAATTATTAAACATGTTCATTTGTGAAACTTAAAACTTAACAAAATTGAATATATTTTAAAACAATTTTATTCCTATTGATGTTACACTAAATATTTGTCCAAAATGTTTGCAAGACAAATTACGCACAAATTATGCTCAAATATCTTGACTATGACATGCCCACGTTACAGAATGTGCTTGAATGTTACTGCTTTAGAGTCATACAGAATGAAAAAAACAACAAAATTCTTTCAGATGTAAAAAATATGTCTATATGTTTTTATAATCCATGCTTCAAAAAGAATCAACAAGGTAAAGCAACAGAAGAGGAATATGTCTATAGCAAGGAAAATGGTTAGAGAACAAGGTCTGCATGTTCACAGGCAATTTCAAGTTCCAACTTAATAATAACCTAGGAGATATTCCAAATAATTTCTCATATTATATTAAGTGTAATCAAAATACAGTATAGAAGTATGCTGCATCTTATTCTGAGTCATTAGTGAAGTCAAAAAGCTTCCAGAGGCAGTCTTCTCCTTCTATGACACTAGCTTTTGGTTCAGGCACCACATTTTCCCATTCAGACATCTTGTATTCCGCCATTAATTGGGAGCTGTCTGTGTCTTCAGACCACAAACTGAAAGGGTTTAGTGGTTGTTCAGCAACACGCGTACTGGCTGGTGCTATGGTGGCTTGCTGCTGTAGTTTTAAGCGATTCTCTGCAACAGACTTGTTGGTCATGTTCCAGTTGTCACAAAGAGAAGCCAAAGGTACTCTGTCTTTTTGTTCACACTGAAGATGTTCATTCTGCTGGCTGAAATTTTCTTCTTTTTTCCTCACCTGCTGTCTTTTTGGGAGAACCAGGGCTCTCTTTTTCCCCCTATTTAGTGGTATTTGGCGCTTCTTAGGTACTTTCATTGGTGGCATCGCATCAGTGACAAATCGGTTCTCTCTCAAATGAAGTGGTTTTTCAGTCTTCAGGTCTACATACTGTCCTCCATGGTCCTCTACGGTCTCAACTAATTGTATGTCCCACAAACTCTGCGAAGCACCAGGAGAAACCTGCTCTGTGACTACTGTCTGCTGTCTTTCTTCAGGCAGAACTTGTGCCTTTCTGTTTCGTGTCTTCTGTGTTGTAAGTGGACACTGGTTCTGCTCTGCTGCTTTTCCTGAATAAATGACAGGCCTGTTGCATATCATCTTGCTCTCATGTCCTTTTTTTTCAGCTGAAATGACACGGAACCCCTGTAATAAACCGGGTGATGTCTGGACCTCACTGTCAATCATTCTAGCAGACCCAGGTCCTGTCAATGGCTTGTGAATAGAAATCAATGTGCTAAGCTGAGACAGAATTTTTCCCAGCATGCCCTGCTCCTTGCTTTGCTCTTCTTTCAGACGTTCCAGATCCTGTTTGAGGTTAAGTATGCCTGAGCTCAACTCGTTTACAGCCACACTGCTCTATTCAATAGAAAATAAATGTGGCTTTATTACCAGTGCCATTATAAAAAACTTTGCATCGATCATCTCTGTTATACAGTATGTACTGTACAGTCCTTACCCTGGCATCCCTGTCTCCCATTTCTATTTGTGTTTGGCTCTGCAGAGTCTCAAACTGACATGTTATACCTTCTTTCACACTGTTTAAATAACCTTCAACTGCAATAAACAACGTAATGTCATAGGTTATAAATAAATAACAATTACAAGTTTAATTTTTTTTTTTTTTAAATGTGTACCTGATCAAAAAGTATCTTTAATAATATAACATGTAATTTAGGAACCATCTGCATATAGTTAAAAGAATAAAGAAAACATAGGGGAAAAAAACATACTTGTTTTTGAAAAAGTATCCAATTTTTCCATTACAACTTTGGTTATGTCATTACTTCCATCAATGCGATTTAACAGAGTCTCTCTGGTCTAAAAGGGAAGAGGTAAATCAATTATAGTTAATTATATAACCATGACTGTGCAATATAAACATTCTAAATGTGTTAAGCATGTACAATGCACACACATGTACAATGCTTACATTTTTCAGAGATTCCTGCAGTTGTAGAATTCCATGAGTGAGAATTTCCCTAATAAGGTAAAAGTTTATATTAAACAATGTGTTGGGATGAACCAAAACTATGCAAATAATTGCAATAGGAAACTAGAATAGAATAGTTTTTCACTGCACTAGGATTAAGAACAGACGGATTACCTTTCATATTTTTCTTTGGCTTTTCTCTTCTCCTCCTCAAATTTGTCCAAATTGCCAACAAATTTGCTACTAGTGAAGTTTGAGATTTTGCCATCACCACCAAACAAAAACGGCTTGGAACTATAACTGCTGGACATCATCATTTCCTTCATCTGTAGAGGAATTACACAATTTGGAATTAATATGGAATTTTAAATATTATACAATTTTACAGACTTGTTCCCAATAACATCCCATTCATTTTAATTTCAACAATCAAGTACATGTTCATTTTAGAATACCAGATAAAACATGGCACGTTCTATAGACCAAATAAGTCTGAAATATTTACCTCCTGTGAGGTATGCTGAGAACCTCTGCTCTGTCCACTCATCTCCTGAGTAAACCCTTGTGAATTGTCAGGCCACATTTGAGATCCCAGAAGAAACTGGGAGTCACTCAGGCTGGAGTAGTCACTGGTTCCCGGACCCTTACCAGTTTTTATCCCACTATTTAACAAACAGAATACACATAAACACCACATTATTAGGTCCCATTTAAAGGTAATTGATTGAGTAAGTGTAAATAATAGTAAAAGTTACTCTGACAAATTCTCTAGTAAGACGTTACCCAGAAGTTGCAGGGATATTCAACATCTCCTTTATATTCCAAACATTGGGCTTCATATCCAGGCTTTCAGTGTCAACACATTCATTACCACTGAAAATAATAATCATGAAATCAAAACTACTGCAAAAGACTTGTGTTTTTATCTAAACACTTGTATTCAAAAATATTTTACAATTTATGAGCGAACGTTAAATGTCAAAAATGAGGTCGACGTCTTCCGTGATTAAAGCTCAGCTAGTTTTCATGACTAACCAGAGAAAACAACCGCTAGTTAATTTCAAACAAGTGATACTTACCAGAAATATAATTTTTTGATATGCAGTAATGATTCTGAGGCAACGTAAATCAATTCTGGCGCGAGTTGACAGCTTGACGCTGCCCGTTACAGTAACACGTGACAGAATGCACCGCGGTGGTTTTCCCGGGCTACAGAATTTAAATTTAAATTAATTATGTTTTTTCTTTAAATCTTTATTTCATTTTAGTTTGCAGTTTTTGCATACATCTAATTTAGTTCCTTATGAAATCACAATTTACACAATTTGCAGTTTATTAAATTGCGTGTTTGTATTGACATTGTGATGGCATTGTACTGTGTCTCTCAAAGACTGCAGCTAAAACTGCTAGTTATAGGCTTGCTGCATTAAAAAGCTTAGTGTGGTGGTAGTCTAGGATTACAGACTAGTCTTTTTTATCGCACTAGCGCAACAACATCCTTCAGCAGGTGTTGTGGCTCACCATAAACCGAGTCGTTGTTGGGAGCTAATAAACTGTATCCTAGCAACCAAAACCACGAAAGCGTATTACTTCAAAATAAAAGTCATAGAGTTTAGAAAATGTACTACAGCTAATTCTGATACTGTCTCTCACATTTGTCCATTAATTTTATCATGAAAATACACCGACAGGCTTTTGAGTAGAAATCACAATGAGACATAAAATCTGTATTCTTACAACAATATTAACTTCTAAGATCGGTTTCTTACATTATTTAAAAAATAGTATGCGCATCACAACCTGAGTTTTAATTAATAATAAAAACCATACAATAAAAGCTGTCTAATAAAATACAACAATGAAAGACTTGTATTTTGGCAGTGCGGTTTATTGATCAGGAAGTAAAGTCCTGTTGTCAACAGATTTGTGACACATTAAAACTTGCGCTTCATAGGTAAGTTCACGTGTTTATTATCATCAAATCAATATTATGTCGTCGGTGAACGAAACAGTAACGGCTTGTGTATTATGCATAGACTGTTTTGTATCATGGTATCTATGCAGAAAGCTAAAGTAATTAGCCAGCTGCTCAGTAAATAGACGGTTGAAGAACTTGTTTGGTGGGGTAGCTTGTTTGTCGTACAGCATGCCTTTATAACTGGTGGTAAAATGCCATTTAGGGAATATACAACCACCAACCGAGAAAATAAATCTGCATTAATGGTGTAGAATTAAACGTGGTAACAGTCGTGAGATGAAGAGTTGTGCAGACAACCCCTGCACCACCCCTACAGTATTTAAATTTACAAAATGACGTGTTAAATTTAACAGAAAACAGCTTACCTCCAACAGTGGCATGTAAGAACAAGCATAATGGGTTTCAAATCCATATTGACTCCATCTAACCCACAGGAGTAATCTCATCATGAGTAGAGTCTACTACGTCCTCAGTGCTGCTCTGTTTGTGTTAGAAATTCCAGAGACCAAGGTAACTCTTGCTTTTCTCTTCTTAGTTTTTTCACACAACATTCAGTATGTGAGAGCCATAATTATTGTGAATAAATTGATTACTGTAATTCCGTTCTCTAAGACAATTTATGATCTCTTCCAATCTTGGTGTATATTGGATTTTTCCTGTGTTTCAGGCACTGCTAGAAAACTCCAATGTTCCAAACTCCAACTGTTGTGAAAGAGTAAAGAGAATGAATGAAAGCTGTGCGAATATTACACTATGTGAGCCTGGTATGTTTCTAAAGTACTTTCATTAATAGAATGCATGCATGGGGTATAAATTATTTATTTTGTAACCGTGACTCCTCCTCTAGGGCTCCTTCAAGTTCCAGATAATAGTACAACATTTTGTGTATCCTGTGACTCAACGGAGCAGGGAAATTCAACTTTACTTAACAATAGTAAGTGTTGTGACATTGAGGAATTTACTCTCCTTCAGTCCATTCACGATGTAGATTCATTTGTGTCTTCATCCGAACAAACTTGGATGAAATTTAGCATTACATCACTTGCTATACCAATGGATCCTCTGCAGTGAATGGGTGCCATCAGAATGATAAAAACAACACAATAATCTTACTTCACATAAGTCCAGCCCATCAATTAACATTTTGTGAAGTCAAAAGCATTCTTGTAACAAACACTTTTAAGATATTTTTGATTTACTTTCTATTGTGTGTGTATGTGTATA
>JAUMHP010000048.1:13595710-13630772 GCA_032361065.1 Enteromius trimaculatus | reverse complement strand
ATATATATTATTTGATCTTTTTATTTATTTGTTTTTGACTCTTCCTCTAGCAAGGACTGGTCACACAGTGATTGGTAAGTTACTAACATTGTTTAATGATATGGACAGTCCACAAAAAAAAAAACGCTTTAAAATCTTATATACATATATATTGATTTGCACTCGGGAATCTCATCTTCTGTGCAATGTATCTGTCATGGCAGGTGGTCCAGGTATAGCAGCTTCTGTCCTTCTAGGAACTCTACTGATCAGCCTGGGTCTCATCCTCTCGGTTGCATCTTTCTTTTACCTTAAGCGTTCCAACCGCCTCCCTGGTGTCTTCTACAGGCGCAATAAGGGTAAAAAAAAAGGTCATAAAACCATGCATATGTAAATCAGCTTTGGTTGACTTTGTTGCAAAATTGTCTTATGTTATATTCCAGCTTTTATATTCCAACCAAGTGAAACGGTAAGACATCTAAACATTTTTGTTTAAATAGTTTTGATGTTATGTAAACACCATTATGTGGATTCCAAAGTACTAACTTGTTAATTTTTCTGAAAAGGCTGTCATGATTCCTGCAGCTACATCTTCAGGTAGGAGACACTACTGTAAAATGTGTTGTAAATTTAATGAAAGTTCCAAAGTGGTGGTGCATTCTAAATTTAAACTGTGCTAATCTGTTAGGATTATCTTTGTTATTAAAAAAGAATTACTTGTTCTGTTTAATATATGGTGTAGGTTAAATGTGGACCTTCGGTTCTTACTCATATCTTTTAAATCATCTACAGTTCGCAAGCCAAGATATGTCAGGAGGGAAAGGCCGTCGGCAACGTCAGCATCCAGCAGTGCTACTGTTGCAACAGGGGCAGTAACCAAGGTATACAATGTGTGAACAGCCTCCAAGGGCTAGCTATGAGCCCCCCGTTTAAAACACGAGTTTGTCCTATAGCACTGTTTTCTTTATGGGATTTACTTGCGAATTTTTCCTTTGTCGGCTACATGAAGAAGTGATATGTCTTGATGTAGGCTTTATCTTGGTAACCTTTTCTTTTCACTGAAGCCAGTTATTTATTTCTATTTATATATTTTTCATATAATACGTTGTTCCTTTTTTTTTAAGAGACCAGGTGTTGCACTACTAGAGTATTTTTGATTGTTAAGCTATAATTCAGTCTAATAAGTTGTTTTTCAATGAAATTTTGTAATGTTTATATTTATTACCAGTATTTTTGTGTAATATTGTACTTTTGAATCTTGTGACACTGAAACTAGGATCCCAAAAAAAACAACACTTCTGCAGTTAGTCATATTTGCACACAACCTACTCCTCAAACCTTGTCAAAGTAAAAAAATAAATATATAAATAAATTCACATATTTACCATTCAGTTAAAATCATTGTTTATACCTGTATACACAAATAATATTTTTTTCTATTAATTCTATTCCATTTGCACTTATTAATGCCATATACATATGCTGCAGAATACCCTGTATGAGCACTGAAAATACTCCTGGCTTGGGTTGCAATGGTAATAGCATATTCATGTTCTACTAACAAGTGTGCATGAAACATCCTCCCGCTAAAAATGCCACATTCCTTAATATTTTCAACATAAAGGATTCCGGCGTGCACCAAAGGTTAATGATAAATTCAAATTTGCTAGGCCTTAAAGTTGCAAACTTGCTGTTACAAAATATATAAACAAAGTTGTGAAAAACTGTTGCCAAACATAGTTAACTACTGTATTTATCCCATCTTTCCATTGTGTAAGACAAAGTGCCATTAAGTGAATGACCTATAATCACATTTCTGTTTTTGTACATTTTATACTAAATTTGAATGTAAAATTATGAAATTGATCTTGTTTATTGGCTGGAAAACAAACATACAAAAAGATTGATATCATGTGGTGTTATAAACAAAGTGATAAACTGGTATTTCTATAAAATGAGTCAAAGTCAGTTACTTTCTTACTTTATTTTGTAGTTGTTTATTGCAAATAGGCCTTTAAAAAGCCATATCATCTCCTATGCCTATATATATTTATGTTTTTGTGTATTTTTTAGGTTTTCTCATTTGTAATAATGGTTATGTTTGGGGGTTTTTCTACGCATTTTTACTTTATTTTAGGAAGGGTATTTGAACATTGTTTTGTGAAGTTTAAAACCCTTAGAATGCTGGATTAAGCAAAAGCTAGCAATGTTTACTTAAGGTTGAAGGTAAATGATGTGGTTTCGTGGGGATACATCAGTGATACTGATTCTAAAATATAACACTGAAATTCAACTTATTTCTCGTGTCATTTTATTGGCTGTCGTGCAGCAACTGGAAAACATGTCAATAGATTTTGCATACAGTATGAATTATGTATGTTGATGTCCTAACAGATTGAGTATTGATCACATATTGAATCATATTTGATGAAAATGTCAGTGTTTACAGAAATAAAAGATATTTTGATTTATGAGAAACAATATGCTTGTATTATTTGTAAAAACTTTATATCATTGCAAAATATGATTTAAAAGCGATGCACAGTGCACAAAATAAACAGTCGGTGTGTTGACTGAGGTTGATCATTATCAATAAAGACTCATTTGCAATATAGGGCTTACGAGAAGTTGTAGAGTAAGGTTGGGCATGGGGGTTATAAAACTCTAGCATTTTAATTGCTGGCAAGTATTTTTATTGTGTTATCTGTAGAATAATTATTAAAAGGGTAAAATATTAGGTTGGACTTGTGTCAAAAGCAGTTTCAGGAAACAACTGTGAATGTGACCAATCACCAGTTTACATCTGTCTTTGGTAAACAGATGGAGGGACTTTGATCCCATTTACCAATAATATTATTATCACTTCCTTATATACCTACAGTGGTAGATCAGAAAAGCAAGTGCCATGTGACTGTCTTTCCATTAGCGCAATCCTCTGTGAGATTTTTGTCATGCCTCACTAGTTAATACAATTGCAAATATACACATTTCTAAGGGATTACTTAAAGTATTCAGCACAAGTGAAGTTACAACAATGGTTGGCACACTGTAAAATAAAAACACAAGTTACTGCAACACACTCTAAGAGGGAATAAAAACGTGACTCTTGTTGCACATGTAAACATATCCCAGCCATTTTCCTTACACCTGGCTGTTTATCTCCAAATGAGACAGGGAGTGGCAATATATTCGATCAACAGTCATATGACTTATGAAAATGGTTTGAATTTATGGCTGATTTCTCTGGTATTATGGTTTTGTTATGCATGTGCAATGTCTTATCAGTTTCCATTGTTTTTGTGAAACCAGATGAATAACAATAAACATGGAGACTGTTGCAGTCTGTCAGCAATGTTTCGAGAATAAGAGACAGTCCACCAAAAATAACAAGTTGTTCCAAACCTGTATGAGTTTCACTATAGAAGTCAACTTTGAGGGAAAAATACTAAAATACATTTATTTCATGCCAAGTACAAATGCATTTACATATTTATGTGCTTAATAAAAATACCCTGCACTTTTACTACTAGTATATTAAAGTGATAAATTGGAACAACAAATGTTGTACTTGATGCACTTTAATTGTGTTAAGTAATGCTAAAGTCCAGCTTATATATACTTCTAAGTATATTTGACTCTGCTGAAGTGGAACTATACTTCAGGTACCATTCAAAAATGTGTGTTGCACACAATTATACTCCAAATAAAGTTTAATTGTAATTGTTATATTAGTAAATCTTGAGTGATTTGTTAATAAATATATTAGTAGATTTGAACTATACTTAGGCATAAATGTATTTTTAAATATACACACACTGTACTACGGAATGACTACCGTCAACTGTATGGTTACCATCATTCTTAAAAATATCTTCTTTTGTGCTCAACAGAAGAAAGAAACTCATACCAAGTAAGTTGAGCAATTGATGATGCGTTAACAATGACATAGATTTTTTTTGTGGTGAACCATTAGGCTACTTAAAAATATATATAAATACATTTTTATGTGTGATACAAAAAAAAATTCTGTTACAGCACCTGCCTATGGTAACTTGATTAAACCATTATAATCTGAACAATTCGCAATGCTGTGAATGAATGTGCTTTACAAGTTGTTTAAAACCTTATTTGCTATGCTTTGTCATTCTTACGTTAACCAGGGTGACAAAGCGTAACCTAATCCTGTCGGAAAACCAGTTCCTACTTCCCTCTCTTTGTCATCCCTCCTGCTTTTCCATAATTTGCCCTTTTACGTGTGTCAGGTGGCGTATGTGTGAAGGAGGGGTTGAGGATCAGAGAGGGATAGACGGTGAACAAGGTAATGATTTATGATTTAACAGCTCAGAAGTATAATTCAAACTTGTGAAGAGCGGGTGAAGGTAGTTACACTTCACCAGAAGATCAAGACAGACAGGTCTGGGGAAAGACAGCCATTCGATTACCTATTTTGGGAACTTTTAAAACTTTCCAGTCTTTATTTGAACCCATCTACACGGGGAAAAAGAAAGCATCAACAAATTAAAGCAAGGATACTGTATTCCTCTTCTAAGGTAATACTTTTTTTTTCTTTTTTTCTTTTCTGTTCACACTGCCCCAACCGACAAAAAAAAAACATTTGAGTTTTGTTGGATCAGCAGTTTAACCATGTTTTTGATGAGCTAATGGGAAACAACTGCAAATTTAGCAACTGTTAATATTAGCATTTGTTGGGGCAATTTCATTCGGCTTTAAATCCTTTGATTGGAGATGCATGGGCTACTTGTCAAGTCACAGTACAATAAATGTAAAAACTTTTGTAATGCTGATTAAAATGTAAATCATCACAGTCCTTGACTGAAACAAATTAAAAAATATATTACTTTAATGACTTTTTTCAGATATTTTGTCTCAGCATCACCTTCATATATGTCACATATGACATTAATGATGCCCATAGCAACCACATTTACATGTGGTTATTTGCTGTGTCAGATACTGCAAGTTTTCAACATAAATTTGAGATTATAAAATTCAAAAAAGGATTTTGCTCTACTCTCATTTATTCAGTTGCACAGCACAGTATGTCGCCTAATCTATTGATAAAATACTGAAGTTACCTTTAATCATATCAGAAGTTTTTTTAGAACAGTTCAACATTAAGATTCAATTCTGTTTATTTAAACTATATATATAGATGTAGATATATATTAGCAGAGCATCAGCAATATATTTTGAGTTTCACAATTTCTTTCATGTAAATGAACCAAAGTTACGGTAATATGTTTTAAAAATAAATAAATATTAAGTTTTTTATTATTTTTTTACTTGCTATTTCTTAGTAGTTTTTCGGTGAAATTAATTGTTTCTACACTTTTTTTGTATAAGACAACAGCATATATTGTTTAAGATATGCCAATAAATATCTTTAAGCATTCATTTTGCATTTCAGGTTTTCTTCTGACCAGACAAACAGGATGGAGGAGCGAGAAGTATCTACAGCATCACGTACCAATTCAATTCGGCACCAACACAGGACACCGGGTTCCGGTGACGACCAGGACAATGCCTGGGAAGCCGGCCCGGAGTGTTCAATCTGCTTTTGTGCATACGACAACACCTTCAAGACACCGAAGCTTCTCGAATGTACCCATACCTTCTGTCTGGAATGTCTGTCTCGCTTTGTGACTATTTCACCAGAGCAGGAGGGTACCCTGATCACCTGCCCTCTTTGTCGGCAGCCAACATCCATACCTGAACACGGTCCTCCAGAGCTGGCCACCAGCCAGGAAGTTTTGGAGCAACTTCCAAGCGACCAGCAACAAGTGGAGAACGTTTTTCTAGATGGAAAGAGGCTGTGCTACTCAAACCCTATGATACCCAACTGCATCTGCATTGACATCGGGGAGCATAAACAAGAGGAGCCGCCGAGAACAGAGGAGAGCAGAGAGGGCTGTGGAAACAGGCTGCTGCAATTCTTTGGTTTTAATGGGAACTGGAAGAGGCTTGTGATCTTCATCATTGTGCTTCTTGTGGTCTTATTTGTTATAATGTGGCCTCTCCAGTGCTTTATCATCTCAAACTCCATGTCACAATGCTTCGGAGAACCATCAGCTATGCCCAGTTCCTCCAATTCCAATTCTTTCGATCCTACAGTTGGTAGCTAAAACACACAGGTGGACACAAGAAGTTTTCATTCAAACCTGGAAACAGTTTAAATTTCACGAATTGCAAATGACATTCAGGTTATATAGCCTTCAGTCGAAAAGAAGGACTGATAAGCTGAATCCACAGCCATAACCTTTATAGCTTCATACAACAGGAAACCTGTATCGGTTAAAGTTGTAAATTCTCATTTCATTGTCATATCACATATTTCCACTGTAAATATTTAAAATTCACTTCTGTGTTTAAAACAGATGAGCAAAATAAACACAAGGGTACAACTTTTTAAACACTTTTAAACAGGATCCTGCTTGCCGGTTTGATTGCTTTGGCTGGAACACTCTAAAAGATCTTTGCACATTTTGTAATATATTAAGCCAGCAATTTATTGTATGTTTCTTTGCAAAAGTATTAATTTTAATTAATTAAGCATGTATATTCACTGATTTTTCAAAATGGTTGTATTATCAGGAAAAAAAAAATTTAAACAAATGTATCAAATCTTTTTTTTACTACACATTTCTCACTGTATCTGTATATATGTTTATTTTCGCTAAATGAGCTTATTTTTATTGCAAATTAATTATTGCCAATAACTATGCCAGAATTTATTTTTTAAATATACTGTATATAAAATAGTATACTTCACATCCATGAAAATGGATCCATTCAAATTATTATTAAACTTTATTAAGAGTATTTCTTTATTGCACAATGCACATTTCTCAGTCTTATGCCTAAAATGTCACTATTAATAAGGATTTTATCATTTTTGTAATTCAATTGTACCTGAATTTTCTTGCAAAAATTCAGTTTAGCACAATCACATACCTCAACACAACTTCTACATAAATAAAGTGCATTAAGCACTAAACTGGTTGTTAAATCTAGCACACTTGAAGTAGAACAGATTATATTTTGTTAAGCACAAAAATATTAAAATATTTACTTAGGAAATACATTTTATTTTTTCCAATAGGAATTCTTTGCTTTTTTCTGTAAATATTATTTACAAAAATATACTTTTAATATATTTACAGTAATACTTCATGACACTACTGTATATAACACTGTCATACTTTATTACCATAGATAAGTAGCAATACATCCTAACTTATTTTCAGAGTGTTACTTCCTGAAAATCATAAAAGCAAAGGATTTTCCACCCAGCGTGTGTTGTTCGAGGATTTAACCCTTTCTGAATAGCAGCTTAGTGACAGATCAGTGACAGCTTCGTACCATCTCCCCTGAGAAACCCTATTTATAAACACGAAATGGAATGCCCCTCTGAGAATGCAGGACACACGCACACTTCCATGTGACCAGACACATAGCTCTATTTATAACAGACCTGGACGCAGTGCCCCTCTCTCCTACATGCAAGGGCACTGGGGTTTCTGAAGGTGTACCATACCAGTGTCGGATCAACACTGAAGTGTTTTAAAAGCGTAACTAACGACAAAAGGTAGGACAAACATAAAGTTGAGTTGTTAGAGTTGATCTTAATGGATGCTGATTAGATTCAGAGTTTGTGGAGCTAGAACTCTGTGGAAATATTTTCCATTGGCCTGTACTAGTGCTACTATTCCACACAAACCTAACCATGTGTGCAATGGAAATGGACATCATGCACAGGGTATCATTAATATTCATAAGCTAATATAGAACTAATGACTCTGTGCATTATGACAAGATAATTGCATAATTGAATAACTGTTATGATGTTCCTGGGAGAGAAAAAAATTAAATGAGGATATAGCTCAATGGCCCTATGCTCCGTCGTGGAGAAAATGGAATAATAATAGCTCTATGCATTATCCTAATACTAAATGCATCTCCACATGTTTTTATAAGGAAACGCCCCACAAGCTCGATAAGATAAGACTGTTTCCCAGTAAAGAATTGTAAATCATGATTGTTATTCTCGTCATGAAGAGACACATCTAGGCCATTTCTAAGCAAATGGACCATGCAAAATATTTGTAAAAGGGAATTCACCCAAACAGCACATCACACTGCTGAGTTTCATGTTTGGCTATTTCCTCTCACTGACATCTTTCAATACACAAATCATCTTGCAGTGAGTTGTTGTACTCTGGTACAGTCTGCTTTGGAGTCAGCTTACAGTCAGACCAAGATCACCCTCACAGGAGTTATGGAGACAGTTTGAGTGGTGTTTTGTATTAAATGTTTCAAAATTAGTTGCTTTGAAAAGTATATTTCTGGTTTAATTTGTTGAAAAGGAGTTTGGGCTCTCACATGCTGCTGCTTTAGAATAGTATAAATATACTGTATATTTACTACTGCTTTTTTATTTTTGTGTGTAATGGCTACTGTCACCTTGTATGGTGATATTAGTGATTCATCTGTCATTCATATTCATTTTGAACCAACAGCCTAGAGGTTTACATTCAAATGTATGAAAAAATGTATACTTCCTTTTATATAGCCTGACTGAAATGAAATGCCTTTTCTTGTTTTCTTGTCATGCAATATTTTAAGATCCTTAAATGTTTTTGTTGTTGCTGCTGTTTTGATGCCTTTGAGCTCCACTGCAACAATTTTGTCTCTTGTTGGTCACATTTTTGCACAAATTATCTTTTTTTTATTAAATAAACATGAAAATTGTACAACTGAACTGAAAAATGCAGTTGATACTGATCAGCTGAAAAAAAATTAATTGTTGTTCAAAATATCTAAAATATCTAAAAACTTTTAAGAAGGATTTTCTAGACAAGTAAAAACATATTCAAACAGAAAACTTTTTTGCTTACCTCCTTGGCAGATTATTCAGCTTGTTTCAAGCAAAAAACAAAACAAAGATTTTACCATTTATAAATTCGACTTGATTTAAGATTTTATTGATATTTTTGTCTCAAAGCAAGATAAAAATTCTATGTTATTTGTTTTTAGCAAGGATGCATTAAATTACATTTTGACCACCAAACTTTTGAATGGTAGAGTACATATTTTGGTAAAAAATATTATTATTACATAATTGTCTATTTTCTTTCTTTCTTTTTTTCAGATGTCAAAACAAACCTTTTAAGCTCAGCTGCAATGGATGACTTAGACCACAGTGTGCTGATAGCAGAGCAGGACTGGGACTGTTTCTGTACAGAGAGCGAGGAATGTTCTGTTCAGCAGGCTAAGCTTGCAGCTTTGGATGAGTCTGGCTTCAGTGACACTGATGATGACAAAACCTTTGTCCACGTGTCATCTGTTCCCACCCAGACCAGCCCTGACCAACTCTGTGAAGAAAATAGCATAGAAGGACAAAAGCAGCATCAAATAGGAGAATGTTTATCAGAACATACATCTGAGAATTCAGAGTTTGAAAATCCTAGTCCTAATACAGAGCCACAGAATACCAGGTCTGCTGAGCAGATGTCTGATGCTGGAGCAAATGAACCGGGGGCTATATATGAAGACAGCAACCCAACTGAGAGGCTTAACGTAGGAGAAAATCATGGTGAGAATGGTGAGAATAAATCAAGCCAAGCCACAAACACGGCAGTCTCTGAAACGTCTCCAGAAGCAATAAAGCATAAAAAAAGTATAGATGGTATAGAAATGTTAACTGAAGTCAAAGACTGTTCAACAGTTGCCAAAAAAGAAAAGGAACGTTGGTTTGTGACTGTAAATGATAGCCCAGTCCGTCTGAGGGTGAAGGATCCCACCTCAGTACAAAAAAAAAGAAGAAAAAAAAAAACAAAAAAATTCAGACAGAATACTGAAGACAGAAAATCAGAAAACAGAGTGATGGAGAAGTGCTCTTCCTTAAATAACAATACAGAATCAGATAAAGAAACAACGGAGAGGCAAATAACGCAGAAGAAATTTGAACAAGAAAATATTTCTTTTTACTCACCCGATATTCAAGATATTAAATGTATTTCGTGTGAAGAGAAAAAAACAAGCTGTCCTATTAGCCTAAAAAAGGAAAGCATGCCAGAAGCACAATTAGAAAGAAATTCCGCCGACTCTTTAAATTCACTTTTAACCCCCAAACAGTTGCCACAGACCATATTTAAAGATCTCACTGGCTCTTCGCCACAGTACTCTGATCATAAAAGCGCAGTGTGTGGTAAATGTGACAAATCCATATTAGAAATTAACTGTGAATGTCAACATACAACTGATCATTTAAGCCAAATTAATAATGATACAGAGGTGAAAAATCCTAGATTATATCCATCAGATGCTAAAGAAGAAAAAACAGAACAGACACAATCCTCCAGTAACCGTGCCAAGACTTCAGGTCCAACTCCACCCATATTTGCCATTTCCTCCTTTTGGGATGAAATGGAAAAACTGACAATAAATGATATTTTGCAACTTAGAACAGCCAATAACAGAACAGAAATCATCATTCCAGAAGAATTTAACTCTGTGGCTGCTGTCAACGCTCATCTTCTAGATAGAGGAGAGGTGGAATCTAAAGATGATAGTTTGGAAGATTGTCAGGTAGACGATGCAGCAGATTCAGACTATTTCACACATTTGGATGACTCTAAACCAGACCGATCAAGCTGTGAATTCTCAACTTGCTCTGACTTTGATGACGAGTATCTACAACTTCTTCATGCAAGTGCAAACCCTAGCCCTGAACCGCTCAAAGGCAAAGAGCAAACCCAAAGGTTTCTTGAGTCTGGCATGGATTCAGAAGAAACTTGGCAGGGTGAATCAGAAGCGATGGTGAAGCTGTGTCCTGAGAAAGATCCCTCGCTATATTTATATTCACTTGAGTCAGAAGCAGAGATGCAGGATATATTTCTAATAGCTAATGAGGACAACAACATGAATGCCTTTCTACTGGACCACTGTAGCACAAGGAAATCAACGCCTTCACCAGTTTTATCGATTTCTGATGTTCTAGACGATCAGTGTCTGCAGACCTTCTTTGAAGTCTTGAGAAGTGACACTGAAGCAGAGCAACACCAGACTTGGGTCCCAGATAGAAGCGCGTCACTTTGTTTTTCACAGAACTTATCTGTGGCTGAGACTTATGATGACTTCTTCTCAGACTTCGAAGTTGGGAATTGTCTCTTTCCTTCAATTCAAGTTTCGACAAAGAGTGAGAAAACATTGGTTCCTATATATTGCTCTTCTCACTCAGTGGTAAAAGACCTAGAATATCCAGAGGTTGAAGAGGTGATACCATCGGACTGTGAAGATGAGAGCGCCCCAATCCAAGTTATGAGGTGCGCAAGGCCCTCTGAAACATCAAACGTGTGCTTTATCACTAGTACCTGGAGAAATCTTTCTTTGAGACGCACCAAACTGTTAATGGGAAGGACCTGGTATAGTATGGCCAACTCTTGGGGTTTTCCCAAGACAGCTGATACAGTCTATGGTTATAGAACAAGAACAACAAGTTCTTCTACAGCTAAGGCAAAGCTTCCGGAGCTTTTTCTGAAGAACCAGGCCGTTGGACAAGTGACAGAACATCAAATACATGTTGGGGCAACGGTTCCAGGTGCAGGTACATTCTTAAGAGCAAGTTTTTTTAGATTAAGATATGAAAACGTCAAGTCTAACACTGCAAAATTCTGCTTGCAGATAGAGATTGCTTCCTTTTTTCATTAAAGCAAACAGACATGTGTCTTGTTTGTATTGCTTTTGCATCTTGGGTACTAAAGTCAAGCAACCCACAATCTACAGACATGTGGAAAGCAGGTAAAACCAGCATGCTGGTGATGCATTTGTGCAATGAGACACAATGATCAGGCTGTTACATATTAAATTAGGGAATTTATTCAGATAATATGAGCACACAAAATTAACATGATCCTTTTTCCCTCTATTATTTCTCAGCTCTTCTGGCAAACGTGAGCGCGATATCTGCCATCCAGTACTTGCGGCAATACGTAAAAGAAGGATGAACCATAAAAATCTAGTATTAGAGCTTTCTGAGGATTTCTCACAAGGGGCCAGTGTACAGGAAAGGGTTAATTTTGCACAAATTCACAACAAACACTTTAGTAAATACACATATTAGATTGTATTCCATATTTACTAACAGTCTAATATTTTCAGGTTTAATATATCCATGTTACAAAATAGGTGTTCAATCAATAAATAACTTATCAAAGGACAATTTTGTTAAAGAATAGCATACAAAGCAAAGAAGGAAAACATTAGTTTTTTTTCCCGTACAAACACTTGTTCAGTTAGACATATATTGCTTTAGATATTATGTTGATATGGACCAGAGATGACAACTGGTAAGTTTTGCGTAAGTTATATTCAGGACTCAAGCTGTGCTATACATATTTATGTAATTCACAAGTAAACTATTTTGCAGTGTACGTATAAAAAAAAACATCTTCAATGATAATCACTCTTGATGTATCTATTAAATGCAAAAACATAATGCGGCCAAAGCTTAAAAAAAAATTATAGTTTTTCCAGAAGAAACCGATTTGAGCACATTTCATGAAGAATATAAATTTGCACGTAAAATACAGTTGGAAGTATCAGAAAGTGCCAGAAAATATGACTGCTGTTAAATATCTAATATTTCTATCGCACATAAGCAAAGACTGATGTCAGTGTAATAACATGTATATAAAACAGCCTCAAAAATTATGCTTACAAAAAAAACTCATTAATATTTTATTAAAATAAAATAAAAATAAAAAAAGTAAAGATCTGAGTTCATGTGTTAATGAATGAGTAAAAATGATTTGAGCCGTTTGTAATAATCATGCATTTATCATTGAAATGAAAGTTTTGAAAGGAAATTCCAACTATAAGGTAATTGCAACCAGACAATACTGTGCATGTGAAGACAAGTACTCCAAGTAATGGATACTAAAAACGAGAACATATTTCCCATTAGAAATATCCATATACTTTGTAAAATGCTAGTACAAATGTTTAGTGTTAACTCGAGGGAAATAATGACTTTTTGGCAGTTTTGAAAAAAAGTTGACCGTTCAAAAGTTCCACAATAACAGCATTAACAGATAACACTCTTCAACCATCTGCTTCAACAAATACAAAACAATGGCACTCCATTTCATGTTTTCTATTGTTATTTAAACAATTAATAGTAGTGCACAACAATACACTTGTATTGCATTAAACAATCACAGAATCACTTTCTCTCTCTATTGTGTTTATAATGAAATCCATCTTATTTTGAGAATGCTGTGCTCTTTCCCAACCAGTATAACTATGAAAATGTAATTTATTCAGCAGTAGCCCGGTGTATAATTGGCTGAGTACATATGCTAGGACTGAAGCGGATAGTGAGGATACCATTAAATATACTATATGCATTTTATTGCTAAGTGCAGGTACCTGTTTGGAAATGAAACTTCCTCAACTTTTCTGCCAAGTAGAGCTGACTCAGGAACTGACCTGCTCTATCAAATTGTGTCCTCAAGCATGGTAGTAAACACTGCAAGCAGGTGACTTCTCGGCCTGACCAGTCTTCCACAGCATCATATGACCATGGCAGTGAGGCGACTGTTCTGCAGAGCTAGACAACACTAGTCATCTTACTAATACTCAGCCTGCATTTGGTCTACATTAGTAAATAAAAAAAAATAAATAAATAAAAAAAAAGCGAAATTGCTGAAAGAATAAGGTACTGTGAAGTTTACTACATGTGAGTTTTACTGTATATTGATGAGCACTCTGAGGTATAGATGAAGATGCAGTCAGAGAAAGGGAAGGACAGAGTATGTAAAGCATGCACTTCTTGCACACGGGTCATCTGAAGTTTTTGTATCCAAATCTATCATTGCAACTTTTAAATTTCAACAGTTAATATATTATTTTAAACATATAATATTTACAATCTGAAAACAAGTGTTTCAATATACTTTGAAACTAAATTGTGATAAACTCTGGATATTGGACAGCACTTTTCAAATACTTAGTAAATCTACAATATTGTGCTTTTAGCACAATAAGTGACGTTACATGGGAATTTCATTTCTTACAGAAATTTCTAAATAGTGTTCATGCAAGGAAAGAAAATTCAGTGTGCTCCAAAAGGCTAGTTATTTCATACAGCACAAAGGAGTCGGTCAAACGTTTATAAGTGCCAAAACAGGGATAAACCACCGCTGGGTTTTCTGAAATATAAGGTCTGATACCCTGAACACAGAATCACTCTGTAATCAACAGTGGAGGATTTGTTCATTTCAGGACTGCTTGTCTCCCTCTTTCTTCAGACGGCTGTCAAAGAGACAACAGGTTGTCATTTAAAGGAGCTAAGTAAACAGGTAAAAAAACAAAAAGGTCATGAAGTTTATAGAAAACAACTTTACTAAACAAGCAATCTTCTGTCCATGCGACTTCAAAGAACAGATATTTTGGCAGTCTTGCGAACACATGCACTCTCGAACAGGTCTCCGTGGTGTTACCTGTAGTAGTCTTCTTGGCTGGGGAGAGGAGCACTATGTAAGTGTGCATGTCCATGTAGCCACTGCTGCTCCAGTGCCAGCCTCTGCAGCTCTGCTGACTGTGCCTGCATCGCCTGCAACTGATGCGCAGCCGACATAGGTGCCAGGGGTCCTGGTAACTCTCTGGGGAATGGTGCTCCTATTAAAGAAAATAAGAGAAAATGTATCTTACTTCACTAACTCTTCCCTCAAATAGCCAAGAACTATTTCCTACCGTGAGATTGTTATGTGTATGTAGAGGCTGGATGGAGACAACAATCAACCAACAGCGAGTTGACAAAAATTAAATCGCATTACATTAAAAATTTACATTTCAGCCATTTTTGGCAAGCCACAATGATTATTATCATTAGCAAAAGACAGGACCAGACAGAATCTATAGAACTTTTTGAACCGATATGGCGAGAGGGACATTCAATGCTATATACGGTATAGCATACATTTCAAGTTCACAGGTTTTGCGGGTTAGTATGCGTTTTTTTTTTTTTAAAGGAATTTATTACTTTTATTAAGCCTTTGATTTTATTCATCAAAGAATCCTGGTAAAATAAAATCACAGAATCCACAAGAATATTAAGATGCAAAGTTGATAATAATAAGAAATATTTCTTGAGCAACAAATTAGTATATTGAATGATTTCTGAATGATCATAAGACTGGAGTGATGGCTGCTGAAAAGCCAGCTTTGCCATCACACAAATAAATTACATTTCCAACTATATTACAATTAAAACCAGTATTTTCAAAACAAATAAAGCTTTGATCAAGTAAATGTAGGCTTGATCTTAAAACGCTACTTTAAAGATTTAAAAAAAATAAATCTCACTGACTAAAATATAAATAATATTAAACCTTAATCATATATATTAATTCCACAGAGCTGATTTAAACATGTTTAAATGTGTAAAAGGTATCTGAAAAGTACTGCATTCTTATTGGCTGCTGAAAGAGTAATATTTTATTTTATTTTACTAAAGTAAGAAAGTGACTTCATGCAAGTAATAAAGATAGGGCAGGATGTTACACTCAGCATTTAGTACTTTTATCGTTTAGGCCTGGTTATATGGGGTGGAATTGTTAATTATTCAGAATTTACTTTAAACTGTCTTTTAATGCTATGTGTGTAATGGGGAGTCTATTTGGTGACTCACCAAACAGAGGGTGGCGGAGCATTTCATGCTCATGGGGTAACTCACTGAGTAGAGGGTTGGAGATAGCACCAGGTGGGTAGGGAAATCGTGCCAGAGGTGGGCCAGCAGCCAATGGGTCCACCAGAGGATGAGGCCCTTGCCCTGATAAACAAAAATCATTCAAATTTCCTTTCTTGAAATTTTTTTTTAATCTAAATAAGCTGTATCTCAAGTTCTCACCTTGATTTAGAGGGTCCTGTTGGTGCAGATGAAGATGGGAGTGTATATGTGAGTGCTGGTGGTGGTGTGGTGTAACATTGAGCATCTGTAGCCGTGCAACAGGGTCACCAGCAGCAACAGAGGCCATCCTTTCAGCATGGAGCCGTTCAGCTGTCAAACGCTCAGCATAGGTGATTTCTGGCCGAGGGGGTGCCGCTATGCTGCGCTCCATGGCTGGGTGGAACTGGGCGAAGGGGTGAGGCCCAGCCACATGAGGCAGAGGCAGGGCTCCATGACGGGCGAAATGCTCCATAGGATTTGCCGATGGATGAAGTGGGTTCTCCAGCTCCGGCGGTTTCACCTCAAATCCGGGCTTCATTCTTTCTCGGATCTCTCTCTCTCGAAGTTCACGGAGCTCTCGCTCTCGAAGGGCTGGGTCTGCTGCGTACAGCCCCGGCATGTGGTAAGCTAGCAGGTGCTCACCCGGCCCAAGTGGCATGAAAAAAGGATGGTTGCGGTTGGTGGGTGACATGACGTGAGGGCGGGCGTACTCGCTGAGTGTGCGAAGGGCTGGAGTGTCAGGTCCGAGATATGGGGGAACTGCAGCCACGGTGGTGGGGGGAGGAGGTTCAAATGATGGACGGCCTGGCTGCACATGGGCAGCCAGCAGGTGCTCACCTATTCTACCATCGTGGGATGAGCTTGAAGCACGCTATGTGAAGAAAAAAAAAAAAGGTTTTATATTACAAACATATTTAAAAGAAAGATCTTTCTCAAATTTTGTTAAAATATTTTTTAAAGAAAAACCAGATCTGTAAATTGTAAACTAGATTAAATTTTAAACACTGTAGGCGTAAATTTTTTTTTTTTTTGCATTACAGTACTTGGTATGACATGTTTCACATTGCAATAAGAAGAATTTGTAAAATAAACAAAAGTTAAAAATGTTTTTTTTTTTCTGAAATGTCAAATACTAAACGGCACATAAACTTACAGAGGCTTTATCAGAGTCTCTCTCTCTTTCTCGCTCCCGCTCTCTTTCTCTCTCCCTCTCACGCTCTCGTTCTCTTTCTCTCTCTCGTCCCTGTCGGGCGCTCAGCTCCGCTTCTCTTCTGGATCTTTCAGCAGCTTCTTCTCGTTTTTTGGCCAGTTTTGAAGAGGCCAATGGGGTGAAGTACATGTCAGTGCGAGAGCAGGAGTTGTAACCTCGGTTGAGGTGTTTGATGAATCTGCAATTGACGAAAACATAATTCACTATGCATGCTTCATTGTAAAGTTATTTTAAGAAATGCTGCATCAAAATAGCATTTGTTTGGAATATAAAACATTTTTAGACAATCTTTTTTATCTTTAATTTTATAAATATTTAAAAAGATCACGTATTAACAAATGTGATCTCCGTACCTTGCTGACTGACTTGCATGACTGGGTATGTCAACCACTGTCGGCACTGGAGAGGGACTTCTGCGAGGGGGAGGCGGGCTATCGCACTCTTCCTCTTCATCAATTGGCTCCTCCTTGATATGAGCCTGTCCAACAGGCGTGCTTGCTGAGGAGGATGTGGAAGGCTGATGGGCAGGGATAGGAGAAGCGTACAGAGGGATTGAAGCAGTGGATTCAGTAGCAGGACGATTTTGGGGAAGCAATGGGTGGGAACTAGCTGCAGCTGGAGGGGCACCGCTAGCATGACCTTTGACCTGCTGGCTCTGGGCCTGAGTCAGAACGGAAGTTTGAGCAGGGTGATTTTGTGGAATTATATGCAATGGAGGAGGCTGGGAACAAGGTAAGTGTTGTGAGGGCAGGGAAGCAAGTGGTTTTAGAGCAGGAGGTGGAGGCAGATTTGGGTGGATCTGCAGGAAATGGGGTGGAGGTGCAGAAAGGTGAAGCGGCTGCTTGTGGGAAGGTGGAATTGGAGTGGTCGGAGGGGGCTTGATTTGGGATGCTGCTGTAGGGGGAAGAGGAGGAAGAGGGCTCTCTCTTTGAAGGTGCAGCGGTCTGGAAGAAAAGCCTGGTGGCTGATTCACCCCAGATGAAGGATTCTGCAGCTGACCTGGATTGTGCTGATAATGGGGCGGCACGGGGAATGACTGCCCCTGCCCTGGACACTGCACCTGCTGAGACAATGAGTTTGAATAAGAGGCTGGGGTTTCGGGTCCCCGGGGACCGCTTCTGAAAGCTGTTGGTGATGGCACCTCCTGGGAAACCTCTAGGGATGGTGCCTTTGAGGTGGTGGTCGGAGCTCCAGGTGAAGGTGCGGATGAAGATACAGGCAGAGAGGGCTGAGGAGATGGTGGTTTTTCAGAGGGGACATGTGTTGTTGGGGTCGCAGCAGGCGGCTGGGGCTGGGTTTGAGGGGTTGGGCCTGGTGCAGGGGGCGGCGCTGGGGAGTCTGAGTCGCTTTCGTTGGCCTGCAGGGGACTGGCCAGGCTGGGGGAGGAACTGCGGTTGTCCTGATCAATGTCTTTAGTGTCACTGCTGCCATCGTCATTGGCGCTGCGGCTATCGGAGCTCTCGCCTTCACCTTCACCCTCTGATGGAGAATCAGGACCCTCCTGGATTAAAGACACACTGCTTAAAAACTTGACGTCATGGCATATATTATATACATAAATATATATATAGTGTGCATCTATGATTTTTTTCAACCAGTTTTATCATCTGCCATGTCAAAATCAAAAGTATTAGTATTAAAAGTATTTAACATATAAAAGCAGGAAGGCTTAAGACTTTTTATAAAGTTTTCCTTACCTGATTCTTGGGTCGTTTCATGTTTTTCCTTTCAGGCTCATCAGCATCTGGAGCTGCTGACTCTCTCTGTCTTTTCACGCCCTTTACTATAGATGCCTCTACTTTTATCTTCTAAAGTTTAATAATTAAAAAAAAAATTTAATTGTAAATGAAAATGTAAAACACCACAAAAAAGGGTAAGTGCACATCTGTGCACTTTTTAAAAACTCTAAACTGAGCAGGTTCCTTTTAATCACTACCTTGTTGGTCTTCCCAGCCACTCCATTCTTAAGATCAGAGCTGGAGGCCCTGGTTGCCATAGCAGTGGAACTGGCTCTGGGGGACTGTCCATTAGCTCGCACATCCTCGAGGGTGGGAGACATGCCCCTGTCGGGACTTCCGGTTGGTCTATTGCGACCACTTCGAAGTGATGACATCTACATGTAAAGAGACAGGAAATTAAGCAAACTTTCTTTACATCACCATGAGCACAACCAAGTCCAAAGTATAGGCCTACATGTGGTGGCACCCGGCTCCGACGGGTCTTCATTCCATGTCTGACTCCTTCTTCCTCTTCTTTGACAGGTTTGAAGAGGTAGGGCGGATCTGCTGGTTTGGGAACAGGTGGCAGTCGCCGGTGCTTGCTGAAGTGAGAGTGGCAACTAGAGCACAGCAAGACATTGTCTCGCCCTCCATGATGCCAGTCTTTGGAGTCTGAAAGAAACATTTGTGTTAGTCATATCGAAACATAAAATAAAACAAATTCAAAGTATACACAGAAGTCCAAATAGTTAAAAGGCTGATGATTAAAGGTCATTCCCTACTATTTTTGAGCATTTATATGAATATAAAAGGGTGAAAAACTTACTAGTTGTCAGACAGTGACTGCAGGCTTGACCTTTGCCACCCTGCTCACTATCCTCACTGTCCAGATCATCTTCACTTGCTGAACTAAGTTCCACTACAGACAGCAAGACAGAAAAAACAAATACATTCATTACATTACTTCTTGTGGAGTTACTTCCTTTAAATTATAACTACATCAGATTTGCAATCATGTTTTGACAGTCTGCAATAAATGAACACGCATATGTTGGATAGTACCACTCTTACTGGAAGAAGTGCGAGATGTTGCATTGGCCGCAGCTGTCGCGTTACGAGTTTTCACTTTGCGAGACACCGGCTGCCTTCTCTGCTGCCGATGAGGTCGTGACGCCACGGCTTCGGGAGTTTTCTTCCAGTAGTAGTAGAATGTGATTAGCTCACCCTGAGATGACAAATATGTTTATAAATAAATAAATAAAAGACTGAGGCTAACACATGTATAATTAGATTTAAAATGGCAGGTTTCCATACCGTTTTCTTACTAGGAAGTAGTTCCTTGCGGATTTTAAAGAAGTTTTTGCCGTACTGTCTGAGACCTTTGATAAACCGTTTCTGTAATTGAACATAATAACAGATTGAGAAATCTTAACTTGACAAAAAGTATTTAGTACCATTCCTCTAAATAATTACCAGGCTATAATCAATGAAAAATATCAAGATAGTCAATTAATAAATCAATTAATCACTTTTATTTATATAGTGCTTTTAACAATACAGATTGTAGCAAAGCACTGGACATTATCAAATAGGAGAACAGAGTGATGGTAATGTATAATGACGAGAGTAAACTGTTTATTTATCAAATGCAGAGATGGTCTCTGTAATCGAAACCATGATAATCACTAGAAATTACAGTGGGAAGGAACCAAAACCCCATCTATGAGAGAATGGAGGAAAAAAACTCCAGGCTCAGTTGGGGCCAGTTCTCCTCTGGCCGGACTCCCAGCACCTAATTTCCAGATCAATAAGTGGATAGCAGATAGTAGTGAAAAATACAGATTCTTACCACTTCATCTTCTGACCAGCACTTCTCAATGAGTTTTGGAACTGGTTTCTTCACCAGACACTGCAGGGCTTTGGCAGCATCGTACTGGCTTTCATGAAGCTGTGCACACAACATTAAAATCTTATACGTAATTTGCACAGCCTAATAAAATAGCTTTTTTGTGAAAAATTGTTACTTAAATTTCTTTTATGTACTAACCGTATTTAAAGCATTTAACGTGGTATCATCCCGTGAAGCTGCAAGGCAACCATCCTCTGTTGATCCTCCATCACACATCCCTGCAAAAGCTGCCATGCTCCTTTTTATTCACAGAACAAAAACACAGAAGATGATGTTGAATCATACACCAGCCACAGACAGCTCAGATCCCTTTTTGGACATACCCTCAAGCGATTATGAAGATAAATGTAAAATGGTGAATAGGATCTGGCATCCAGCCAAGCAGCCATTACCTGGCAGCCCTTAGGTACATGAGAAGGTCACAGTCATTGACCCCAGGTGCCCACACCAGCTCCTCATTTTCTGTGACGGACTCTGTTCCATGAGCCGGTGGCGGCTGTAATTCAGGTAGCTTGGCCTGCAAATGATAATATAATCGAGAGAAATATAAGATAACAGAGTTTAATGACTTTCACTGCCTTAAATACGCTCATTAAATTGTTAACATTTTGATTTGTCCCATTACTACCAGTGGGTTTTGAACTTTCAGCATGGCTTTTGCCACTTCCAGACTGGAGACATACTGACATATAGCATTCCTTATTTATAACATTAAACATTTTTTAATTATCAAATATTACTGACTGCAAATTTAATACACTGCATATCTGCAAATACGTTTGAAAACTATTTGTAACAATTTTACCTGATGGCTTGGTCCCACTCGAATCTCTCCTTGTGTGCTGTTCAGCTGCCTGAAAGACAAAATATTATTTCATAATTCCGTGCAAGTGCATTAACATTTTAAAGCTAAAGCAATACTTACAGCCAATATTCCACAGGTAAATACTAATAAAATACGTCTGTAATAAATATTACGTGAATACAAACACTCTTTTAATAGGAACATGCTTAGTTAAAAACTTAAGTCCTTGTCATGTGAGCATTTTCATGTCGCTGTTTTCCACCCTTTTAAATCGCCTCCTTTCAGTGTTAATCATAAAATGTGATTTGCCTATCAGCAGTCGCGAGGATCAATCCAAATCCCGCCTACATATCATAACCAGCCAATCAGCGTCCGACTTCTCCGTTCCCTCCAAAGGTTATATAAACGGAGGCTTGGACGTCCAGTTCATATATTTACACATAAATCATTACATTGCTTGCGTGCACAATCAAAATCAGTACGTTGAACTTGCAGTGTGGTATGCACAAACACCGTTTGCGGTGTAATCATTTTGGGCGAAAGAGTATATTACGCTAAAACAATTTCCTGGACCATTATTTACGGAACAGACGAACAAAACTAATTTGTAAGAGCAGCCCCGCGTTCAACATGCATTATATACTTAGCAGCCAGTAACAGTATCTACACAACATCTGCCCCATTTTATCTCGTCAGGCTCCTAGCTGGCCTTTGCGTGTGTGTGGCCGAGCGAGACGAGCTGTCAAGTTCAAAATCATCTCGGTTTGCACGAGAATGCAAAAGTATTCACGGTGTCGCAAAAAGCGCTGGCGCGCGCAAAGGCGGTACATCGGTAATAAAAAGAAGCAACAAACCTTCGCGGACTGAACAGGTCGTCCATGGCAGAGGCCGTTTCGCTAGTGTTTACAGTTTGTTTGCTGCGGCGGCTCAAAACTATGCTTTCCTCTATTTCATACTACTCAAAATGGAGGCTGCGCTGAGTATTTTTTCCTCAGCGCAGGCGATGACCTCAGTGTTCACGCGCAGCCTACTGAGATCCCCTTCAACAAGCATAACTGAGCATGTGCCGCTGCAGCCAGCGCTAATGGGATCATCTCCGTGTCCGCTGTCTGTGGAGATCAGCTTCAGGGAGATGTGTTTGGCCATCCTCCCGTGTCAATATTCACACACCAATATGGATGTCTCGATAAATTTAACCATCCAAGTCTTGATGGCGTTCCTTTGCATATTTGATAATAGGCACCATGCACGAACAGTGAAGAATAACAATCTCGTCTTGTTATTGTCGGTGTGTGGGTTGTAGGATATAAATACAGTGCGTATAGATTTAAAGGACTGCCACTGTGGAGACGGTGGATTTACTTCGGCTCAGTGGAATTAGGCTAGACGCTTTAAATGCAGCCCTGTCTGCTTTGATGGCTTCATACATCACTACAGCTTTACTGTTAACAAAAAGGCCAGAGATTTATTATTGAACAATATTGATAACAATAAAATTGTTTATAAAATTTTTATATTATTATTGTGTGGATCATTATTTACTCTTTTTTATTACTAAATCAAAACTATTATTTTACCACTTCGATTATGATATTATACATAGGTCTTTCATTAGTTGAGGCAATGTTTTTATTTTAACAGTACCACTATCACAAGCACAGACCTCAGGAGTCTGCTATGCAGCATTTACAGAAAAATACTGTTTGCTCTTTTAGTGCAATACAATCATCATGACACAAGTACATGTAACACTCCTCCAAATGGACACCATCACAAAGTTTATGATGCTTGTTTCTGTATCCTTGATGATACGGTCCTTGTAATCACCCAGTCTTCAGTTATAACACATACTGATATCTGTTGTATTGCCACATCTCGAACTGAGCTATTAGTACGTTTACTGTGGTGTAAGTAGTTCTAATTGTACTACAGTGGACTTAGTTCAGTGGATTTCTGAAGTTCTTCCCAGCAAACTGAGCTTTATCCCCCAGTTCCTCTTCAATTCTGTGTATTAAGAAAACAAGCAGGTATGCAAAAAAAAAGTGAAACGCATGCTTACATATTCAAAAACAAATTTAATTCTAATAGAATTATTTGTAAGCTTACCGGAGGATCTGGTTGTATTTGGCCAGACGCTCTGAACGGCACGGGGCTCCTGTTTTAATCTGAATAAGAAGAGGAAAATAATAAAGAGTTAATTACCTGAACATGAACAGGTAACCTTAAAACCAAACTTATTTGTTCTAAATATTAGGCTTAATTCATACATATACAGTACCTGTCCAGTGCAAAGTCCCACAACCAGGTCAGCAATGAACGTGTCCTCTGTTTCCCCAGAGCGATGACTCACCATCACACCCCAGCCATTGGACTGAGCCATCTTACACCTGTTACAAATAGTTCACAAACAATTTTTATTATTATTAAACTATATAGGATTTTCACTGGGATTTTTCAAAAAGACTTGCATGAGGATGCATAAATTGTGAAATAATCCAAACGCAACTGCAAATCTTGCTTTGGCAAATTTAAAATGCATAAGCAAATTCCATTCTAATGCTAGAGGAATTGCAATTGCATTTGGGTTTTGGCAGATTACATGAGCAATGAAAAGTTATAAATCAGATGTGGTTATTCACATTAATTTTAAGATTAATTCCATAAGGATTAGAAAGTCCACACTGAAATTAAGGAAAACATTTATATGTTGTATCAGCATATGGTAATGTGACATCACTGTTAAAAAAAATGCAGGATCAGGGTTTCGAACTCACGCCTGCATGGATTCAGTAACACTTCCGATCTGGTTGACTTTGAGCAACAGGCAGTTGCAAGCCTTCTTCTCCACTGCATCAGCAATGCGTTTGGGGTTGGTGACAGTAAGATCATCTCCCACCACCTGTATATCTGTGCTGTTGGTAAAATTGGTCCAGGCCTCCCAATCATCTTGATCAAAGGGGTCCTCAATGGAGACCACTAGAGTAATGATAAAAAGTCACATCTCTGCATCTCCACTAAAAGAACAAAATAGGTAATGTAATTAAATAAGAAAACAAATGACCTGGATAATCCTGAATGAAACTTTTGTAAATGTCAGAAAGCTCATCGGGGCTGATGTATCGATCCGGGTCATCAGGAGACTTGAAGTCCAAGTCATACTTTCCATCACGATAGAATTCGGATGCTGCCACATCCATGCCAATCACAATCTCATCTGTGTATCCAGCTTTACTGATGGCATTCTTTAGCAGCTCAAGGGCTATTATAAGCATACACAAAAAAAAAACAATAAAAAGTTGTCATTTCAGTTGTGAAAGATTTCAAAATTCAAGCAGTGTGATTTGTTGTTTCAAATACCTTCTTGGTTCTCCAGGATGTTTGGTGCAAATCCTCCCTCATCCCCAACGTTGGTAGCATCCTGGCCATATTTCCCCTTAATAACATTCTTCAAATTGTGGTATACCTCTGCACCAATGCGCATGGCTTCCTTAAAGCTACTGGCCCCAACAGGCAGAATCATGAATTCCTGCATGGCCAACTTATTGCCAGCATGTGAGCCACCATTGATCACATTAAAGGCCTTTGGGAAAACAATAAGCAAAATAATATTTTATAAGAAAATTCTCTGTAGCTTAGGCTAAATCTGAAATTATTAAATAATTTATGAAAGGGTCTGCACTTAAATATCCTCTTAAAATAAAACGACAATCTCTTTGTGCTCAAGCACAATCTAATTCATTCAACATTTAACAGTCGCATGACACTTTCTAATACAAGACTTTTATATTTCTCACCGGCACAGGCAGGATGACCTCAGGGTTTCCAGCCAGGTCAGCAATGTGACGATACAGAGGAACACCTTTCTCCGCAGCTCCTGCCTTACACACAGCCAGGGACACACCCAGGATGGCATTGGCACCAAATTGAGCTGATATTGAAACAGACACAGGAATTGAAGGACTATAACCAGACACAATACCTAATATTTGCAATACTTTTAAATTTGGGAAGAATCACTTTTTTGTTTAAATTAATCCTTTTTGTGATAATGTTTTCAAATGTACTCTACCATTCTTAAGTCAAATCATTTTTTTGTGTTTTCGAAAGACATTCTATATGCTTACCAAGGCTGCATTTGTTTGATTAAAAATACGGTAAAAGCAGCAATCTTGTGAAATATATATTAAAAAATTAATAGGAAAACAAGACATTATTTGAAACAGAAATCTCTTGCAACATTAAAAACTGATTTACTGTCACCTAGTTTAATGCATCCTTGTTGATTAAATGTATTGATTTCTTTAAACACATCTTACTGGACATACACTTTTGAAATACAGTGTAATTTAACTGGGTAATTGGATGTATGAAAGCTGTTAATGGGAATTATTATCATGAAAAGGACAACCAACTTCCTATTGATAAATGCGTATTCATGTAAATATTATGATTTACACTTGTTATCAGTTCCGTCCAGTTCCAGCATGAACTGGTCAATCATTTCTTGCTCAACTACAGGAATTCCCTATGTGACAGAGAGAAAGAGAGCAAGAAAAATATAATTAACAACCCAACAAACTTATACTCAATATTTCCTTTTGTTTCAGAATAAAATGATAAAATCCTCACCTGGCTGATCAGGGCAGGTCCAATAGTTTGGTTCACATGCTCAACAGCCTTTGATACACCTACATTCCACAAAAAAAGATGTAAAATATGAGCAACATACAGTACTACAAGTATAAGCATACAAGTTACTGTGGATTGAATGGTGCAGCAATTAGATACATGCACATCTCTACATTCCCTTGTTTTCTTCATGCCACAAAGCTGTCAGATTTGTCTAATTAGTGATTTCAGTCAAGCGAGAGCAATAAACAATATGATTTATTTCATGCAAACATTATGCACAGATTCTTGCATTACTCACTGATCACATGCACTAGCACGTCAGATTTTAAAATGTTTTTTTTTTGTAATACACAATTCACACCAAAGAATTCGACACTGGGTTGAATGTTGTGCAAATTCAGAGCCATCAAACCAAAAAAAAAAGGTTTCTCACTAGTTTACTAGGGTACCTGTTAACACAAGGCTGAACCCAGATATTAATCAGTACATTAATAAGTCCTCCTTTCCAATCTAACAGAAAAAACAGAGCGGGAAAGAAAAAAACAGTCCTTTGTGTTCAGTAAACAAATCTAGCTCAGCAAGTCCTGGTTATTTCCAAAACAATTAACAATAAATTCTGTAAACCAGATGAAATATGTGTTCTTGTTTCATCCAGTTCATCAGAAACATAAAAAAGGAAATTCACCTTTGCCCAGGTAACGTGCCTTGTCATTGTCTCTCAGCTCCAATGCTTCATAGATTCCAGTAGAAGCTCCACTAGGGACAGCAGCACGAAACAGACCTGTTTCAAAACCAGTAGATGAGTTCTCACTTTGCTTGTTAATATCGGTACACTAAACCATCTAGGTTAAATTTTCAGTTTGGAAAGATACATCAAGGGGAATCACCTTTCTCTGTGTAGAGGTCCACCTCTACAGTGGGGTTGCCCCTAGAATCAAAAATCTCACGGGCATGTATCTTTAGGATAGACATGTTCCTTAAAAAATAGCAATAAAAGAGATCAGATTATAAGGTAAAGGGATCTGCTTCTGCTGTAATGTGTATCACTACAAATCTAGCCACACATCTAAAGCAGATTTCAAGGAAACCTGAGAACACCATCTGTCTTACAGTAATGCTACCGACCCACAGGGTCACTTTGTCAAATCCTCTTTCCTGTTATTAGGCCTAATCATTATTGAAGGGAAACATCTGCATAAATAAATCCACATCTCTTTCAAGCAAATATATGATTAATAGCTTTCAAATATACACACATTATTTTGAAGATTGTGCTATTCCTTGGGGCATTATGAGAAGCTCAGGTCTAATTGGATTAGCAGCTGTCAGACTCTGGTCATTAAGCTGTATATAGAAAACTAAAAGCTTACTGAACTGGTCTAGAAGTTTTTGCCTACACATAATACAAACATCAAAACTATTTGTTCAACTGTACAACTTTACAGTTTCAAACTCATTCCCTTACTGGAATCGGATAACGTTCTCGTATAGTTTGTTCTGCAAATATTTAATCCCATTACAGTGAGTGAATATGAGAGGGCGTGATGGAAAGCACGACTCATCACTGTCTTCAATGTCACGTGCTTATTCATGGTGACTCGCATCCAGCATTTTATTTATTTTATCACTCGAGATTGAGAACTTGATGCTTTCTGTCTAATTATCAGAATAACAGCGTATTGAGATTTCCCAAGATTAACCAAAAAAAGCCTGATTACAATATAACTAGATAAAATGTAATGCTGGCTAGAAGATCACAATTAAGCGGGTATTTGAAAGTCCATAATGCAATGCTTCTTACCTCAGCGATAGCGTATAATTTAAGGACAAGATGAAGAAATCAAGCTTTCACTCAAGTTCACACTCACTGCTAGCGGCTCTGGTTAGAAAAGCTCAGCGTGTGCTCGCTCTCAGAGAAAAAACTCACCCATAGGGGGAGATCGCAGAAAAGACTAGTTAAGGTGAAAGGCAGTTGTCTTACAACATGGGGTGAGGAAATGGGCGGAGCTTCGCGGTCGGGAAGTTGTCGGAGAAAAAAGGTTAATTATAACACTTGGTTTTTTAACACTTCACTATATATTTACAACTTATGGATGAAACGATTTTGTTCAGGAATAAATACATTTTTAGACCACTGCGATGTTTTCACGTGTTACTAGTTACTTTTCTCAACACTTCTAGAGCTTGACCAATCACAGTCGTTGACGATCACGCGATTCACATATCATAACGTGTAATTTAATAGCAATTGCCTTAAAATGATTCTTTTTTTATACGACAGGTAAAATCTTTAGAATTAATAGATTTACTTATGTATAATCAATTATACTTGGATGTGGACATGCCTACAATAAGATAAAAATTATCTGAAATTTGAATGCAGCTCAAAGTAGATTCGGCTTTCCGAGCAGCCATGCGCTGCCTTGAGGAAAAAAACATTTGTCTTGTAGGAAACAGATATTATCTAGAAATATTTTCTACACAGAGGGGGGACATATTCTGCAATGAAATGCATTTTTCACAATAAATTTGATTAGACTATATGCCGTGGTTTCATCATTTGTTTTATAGAATTTTACGAATGTAGAATAGGCTATTCAGTGTTTTCCGAATCTAGCTGAGACTTAAAGCTCTAAGGATTTTTGGAAACAATATAGAAGTAATATATTTTACCACTGCAGCCTAGAAAAGAGGATGATGCACAGTCCTGCCAATCTTCTGCTGAAAGCAATGCAAATAATATAGCAAATTCAAAATCTCAGATTGTTAAATGATTAACCTTCCACTGTATTCTTGTCTGTGGGGAGAAAGTGATGCAACTACAAGAGGCACAATAGAGTGTTTGTGTGGTGGAGAATCCTGGCAACTCATTCCCTTGGGCCAGTAATCCCTCAGGTCATTGCCCCCACCCTCCCTCTTCCATTCCCTCTTTTTATCACGCTCTCTTTCCACCTTCCCTCTCACACACATTTCATAAACTTACTCTGATCCATTTTTCTTCATTAATTTTCCTAGAATGCTCAAGCCATGTTAGATCAATTTCACATAGAGGAGCATATTTTCCTTGCGTATTTTGCACGGTTTGTTTTGTGGAAACGGTTGATGTCTTGTCGCTTTTTCAGGTACAGGTTTCTCGGGAGGCCTCCTGACAGCCAGCTGATCCCCGTGTTCCTCCTTATGCCTCACAAATAAGACCTCAGGGATCTCATTAGCAATCCACACAGGTTTGTGGATATAGTGAGGCATTGACCTGTTGCCTGGGTTACAATGCAGTCCCTGTGTCCCAGCATAAACTCCTGCTAGAGTTAGAATTCTCAGATCCTTTGTTTGGTGCACACAGATGCATGTTCGAAAACTTGATTATTGACTGCACAAGCCATTTAAATAATTATTATATACAGCAAACAGGCATAAAAAACCACAAAGCTGCATGTAAACAGTATTTTATTGTTTAAAGAATTACGTGCATCAAATAGGCAATATATATATATATATATATATATATATATATATATATGTATACATTATAAAAATGCATATTCATGGCGAGAAAAGAAGTAAACTGACCTTTTTTACTTGCTTTTTTGAAGTAGCCCATGCAAGTGATGTTAGCGATGCCTGAAACCTCTTTAGTAGGCCTGTCCTTAACAGACCTTTAGCACAAGCACTTCATTGTCCAATGAAACCTTAAATATAGCTCTAAATGCTATAAGAACAATTAAATAGTACTTTATGACAGCAAAGGGAGTGGATCTTTGTTTTTATAGTCAACAATCTGCTGACGAAGTACCTTTTCACACACACACATATAAAGTTTAAACATTACAGGTGTGCAGACTTATTACTTTCTCTTCATTTATAAGTTATAAAAAAAATTTAAGTTATAAAAATGAACACTAGCTCTCACAGCAATTTGAACTAATAAGCCTAAATCTTAATTTAATAATCAAATTGTCTCCATCCATATACTCAAGTCTTTTAAAAGATTTTAAACATTTTTTGACATTGATAATGTTGCATAATCATTAAAAAAAACAGTTTATCTGTTATCAAAGTTATCACATTTTCTGTTTATGTCTTTGAATTAGAGATGGTTTGCTATTATTATTATTATTTTTAAGGGCAATTCAATAAATACTGCATAAATACAGTAAAAAGCTTATTTAGCAGTTGGGCCTTTAGTTTCATTTCTGCTGTTTTCATATTGTCTTTCCAGTGCCACATTGGGTTTATTATCAGTGTAAACAATGTAAATGATCATAGGGGCGCACAGAGGACACATTTACTGAATGCTGAATGTCTTTTTAACAACTCTAATTTAAGGATGAGTGCTGGAAAGCAGAGTAACATTGACAAAACAGAGGAGGAGGCTTATTCTTGTCTGTTGCCCTGCAGTCTGACCCAGAACAAGAGAGACGAAGAATGGGGCGTGGTCTTTTTGAAGGTTAAAAGCTTGTCTCATTTGTGTACTCAGAAACCCAGAGGCACTTCCACACTAAACTAACCAATCACAGAACACAAGACACACCTGCTCTTAGAAGAAGGCCGGGGATTGGTCCCAGCGTAAAAATGACACCTGGGCAGGGCTCCAAGGTGTACCTGAAAACCTAGATGTTTTGTAGGAACAGTTTCTTCGCTTCAGGAGCTTTAGGAGATTGTGTTTCTTCTCATGCTTGAGACTCCATTACTATTGTCTATGCGTCTTCATCAGGTACATTCAGACCGGTTCGAGCAGTTTGGCCTAACACGGAATGAGCAATCATACCTTTAACAAGTGGAAGGAGCAGGAAGTGATCTTCCTCAGCTAAAGCGACGCTGCGACACAATGGCATCTCTTGTCCGGGACTCCATACTGAATGACGGCAACAGGAATTCATAGGGTAACTTATATATATATATAAATATATATATTTTATTATTATTATTACTTGAATATGTTCAACAATTTGACTAAATAATTAATATATTGCAAACAAAAAATGTTTAATATGTATCTCAGATAATATATATATATATAATAGTAAAGTTTACTATTAGTATTAAAAAGAATGAAAATGTATAAATTATATTTTAGATAAACAAAATCGTCCTTTCATTCTTTATTGCAAAAATCAAATATGAATTTTACGCTAAAATATGGATTATTAAGATGTGTGAAACATAAAGAACTATGAGTGCCCAGCATGTTAACTTTCACTTCCGTAATGTGTCAAACCTGTTTGATCAGTTTAAAACAAAGAGGGTATGAAGTAGAAAACGTAAAGCATTCAAATACATTATGTTCAGTAAAGCAACAGATATTTTTTAATGTTATAAAATAAAGTGGTTAGTACCAATTATACATAAATTAGGCTTTCTGCATTTGAGAAACTATTTATAATCTTTAAAAATTGGTTGGTACATGAACACACGCTCATAAAATCTGAATGCTGATATAATCACATACATGCAATTTTTCCTCTCTTCACTTTTTTTCTAATAAAAAGGTACAAGAAGAGGAAATGTAACCTTAATTAATCTAAAAATTCGATATTACAGTTAACTTTGACTTTAAACAACAGTAATAGAGCCGAAATGTAAGAACCTACTTAGCTTGGTTTCAGTAGTAAGTGAGTTATCTAATCTTATCTAATCTATTGTATAGGTGAGGGGTCAGTCAGGTGCACGCTCAGGTATAGGTGACAAAGATCAGCCATTTTGATTAGCATGACTAAGCGCTTTGCTTACCCCTTTTGTTGTGTGGCTGTAGTGGGATTTGAAAGATGTAGGCGCAATTTTGTTTTGATGAAGGTGCGACCAATTAGTCAAACTCTCCCAGGTCATGGAGACGTCTCAAAGGTCATGGTTTCCAGGGATGCAGGCCAGGGCGTACACCCTAAGAAATAAACTTCTGGTGTTACAATGTAAGAAGTAAGTACATAATGAAACTGGAAGTGGTCCAGTCTAAATGAACATGCACGGTAATATGCTTACATCAAAAGCCTTTGGGGTCTGTTGTAAGATAAGCGGCGTTTAAAGGAAATACATAAAGCTATAAAAAAGATGGGGCAGTCAGGGAAATAGATAATCATTAACAAACACCTTACAATGTCTTGCTAAAGTACAGTGACTCTGATTTTATAGTGATAGACAGCATAGAATCCTTAGCTACCTGTTTCATGTCGAACTAAAAACAATTAGATGGAACGGAAAAAAAATCGATCTGGAAAATCAAACACTGGATGCCCATCTTCATCTTACAAGGCAGTTTTGGATGTACAGTAATATCTTCTCTAATACTGCCTGGTAATGATGCAGATGGTCCTCCTCAAGCATCGTTGCAAGTGCTTTGCATCTGGGTGTGGATGTGCATACTATGCAAATAAACGCACGCACAAATACACAAAGGAAAATATGCTATGAAAAGATGTGCATTCTTTGGCTGGATCATTTGAATACTATGATGCAGAAGAGGTTCGTTCATTGTCTCTAGGGTGCATCTTACCTGGCAGTGCTTGATTGTTCACTGATGTTCTAACACTGTTTGGTAACGATGCACTCTGGGGGCTCCTTGAGCATGACTTTAATACAAAATGAACAGAAAATGCTGTGTGGAAGGTAGCATATTTTAACTTTAGAAAGGGCTTAAATGTTCTTTAATAAATGAAGTTAATGATTTAAAACAGAAAGACTGGATGAGACTGCTTGATAAAAAAAAAATAAAGGTAGTGAAATTAAAAGAAGAGGTGTGAATATAGATCCTCTCACATCAGGGAAGTTATGAACCCCACCCTGTTACATCCAAATGCCTTCATGAATGTCACAAAAGTAATTCCTCCATACTCACACACCCTCTAATGTGTAATGTGCCATTAAGCGATCAGTTCATCCTCCTTTTCTTGTTTCTTATTGTGTGCATGACACCTGAGATCTGTGTGACAAACACTAATTGAACTGCACCTACGCAATTCACCTTTCCTGTTCGCTGTGTTGAAGGGGAAGTTATGCCAGACAGGAAAATAAAAATGATTACGTTTTTTTGTGTCTGTGTGTGTGTTACTGATCTGAAACCAATGTTACTTATTTTGCAGGTCATTATGTATTCTACGATGGAATGTGCAAAAAAAAAGTCAATGTTTTTATGATCTGATAAAAGAGAGATAGATTGATGGGACAACTAATATGAAAAATTAGTTTCTATGAAAAATGTATATGTAGATATGACTCATACATACCTGAATGTGAATGAGGAAATAAGGTAATTTTCTGCTCGTTTTCTGTCATTTTAGGGGCGTGTTGTTTACGAAGAAATGAAAATTCTGTCATCTTTTACTCAGATTCAAGACAAATGTCACAAAAAAAACATAGTTTAAATAACATTTGGGCTGTTTCTGTCCATTAAAAACATATTTTCCATGTTGTCTCAAAATCCATTTGGATGCTGATGATTAATTCTGACAAGACTCATTTGAATCCCTGCTTGCACTTTATCCTTTACTAACAGCTCCTTTAAACAGTTTCCTTCAAGATCTTTCTCTTGAAAAAATAACCTCAATTCTGTCATCTTCTTTGTCTGCTTTTATCTCTTCTACAGTCACATGACATCAGACCCTTTCTTCTGGCTCTCCGCCGCAGTAAAATCCTCTGATTTGTGTCTTACCAGGCAAGTTTAGATGTTAATACTCTGTCTAATACTGCCTGGTAATGCCATCAATCACAAGGAATTTGATCACCATTTTTCCTTTTTCTTCCTTCCCTACACTGCCACAATGGAACAGATTTATTTATTTGTTAAACAGTGTTTAGAGTTATCGTTACAATTTTTTTTAATGCTGTGCCTGATATGTAATTGTCTTCATCATGTATTAAAGAGTATGGCTCTAATTCTTCATATTGTTTAATTGTATGTCTGCTTATTTTGCTTAAATGCACACTCCATGTACATTATTGTGTATTTTGGTCAATAAACACAATAAAAGTGAATTACAGTCAAATAAGTATTTGATTTTGTGTGTCAATTTGTATATGAAACACAGACAAAGACAAAGTTATCACACTATACCATTTAAATTTACTTTCCACAGAAATGTGCAGATCAGTATTTTTGAGTGGATCAAAACTACTTTAGAAAAAATACTTCAGAACAGAGCAAAATTAGACAAATATACATATAATACGTATATTGCCAATATTATTGGTACGCATATAATGATATTCCATAGGGAATTGTGTGCTTGTAATTTTATAGCAACAGTTTGGACGCCAATGACTTGTACACATAGATTTTTAAATACATGAATTGTTTCCATCTGTGTTTCCACAGTTTTGGAAGAGCATTTTTCATTCAAATGAAGAGGGTGTCCTAGTACTCATAGAATAGTGTATGTACAAGTCATTGGTGTTTGGTGATGAGTTTTGCATTTAAAGTCACACCAGAGGTGTTCAGATGGGATCATGACTTGGCTTTATGCAGACCAGTCACGTTCTTCCACAGTGAATCAACCATTTCTTTTTTAACCTTTCCTACAGAGGCACTACAGAGGCAAAATTCCCCAGAATATCATTATATGCTTAAACATCAAGATTTGTACTCATGAAAAAGTAGATAAGCCTGTTCGTTAGAAGGGGGTGTCCCAATATGTTTGCCAATATAAACATTTGGACTATTTTGATTTAGTCATTCTTGAGACATGGGACAAAACATGTAAAAAAGTATAAATATTTTCAATTGTGAATATTACAATTTTAAATCCTAATGTTAATATTTCCTGCGTCACAACCATATGTCAACACCATCTTCCAGTTTCTGAGAAAGTAGTTTGAAATATTTAGATTATTTTATTCTCCTGAAGCAGGTGACTAAAATCAACTTTAACAGAAAAAACAAAAACACCGTCAGATCTGTCACCTGGGTCACTTAATATTTTTATAATATTGATATTTTGACAGGGGCGATTCTAGGTTCAGAGCTTTGGGGGTGCTGAGCACCCAGAGAGCTGCCTAGATACACTTTACTCGTCACAATGAGAATTTTTCCCTGCCTCTTTCAGTCCCCACATCCTTAAATGTCTCCAGTTGT
>JAUMHP010000048.1:13519427-13539372 GCA_032361065.1 Enteromius trimaculatus | reverse complement strand
AGCTGCATCGCTGTCATTCATGTGGGAAGAGATTCACTCAGTTATCTTCTCTGATCTCTCATAAATTACATGTCTGCGTGTCTGAAATTACAGTAAATAGTTCTGATCCTGTACTTTCAGGTGTGATAGATGCTAGGTTGGGCTGCATCAAGTAATTATTTTGATAATCGGTTAATCAGAAGTTGTTAGAATGATTCATCAATAAATTGTTGTTTATTCCATAGGGTAATCAGTATCTTGATTGATTATTTGGATAGAATGGAAACTGTGTTTACCATTGTTTCCTCTTCCTTGTGTAAATCTTGTGCATGCAAAAGACCACTGAAAATGCAAATCAGAACTTAACACAGACTGGGATTTTACGGTCAGGATCATTCATATGTGAGCCCCTACATTTGCATATACTCATCCATGTTCCAGGCCAGCCGGCCCTGCAAATTCAAATCATCAGAAGTGCTGCAGATAATGAGTAGAATCAAGCGAGGACAGTAGCAGTGGCAGATCACAGATATAAATGTTGTGTTCCTGGCTGTGCAGGGAGCACTTTCCATACCCTATTGAGCTAAGTTAACATTAATAATTTACCCTGTGTTGTTGAGATCAAGTGAAAGATGACCTTAGCTAAAGTACAAATAATTAGCAAAAATAACAATATGACAGCCTATTTACACGGAGGTTAATATTAATTCCTGTCTGTGTTGTCATACATCTCTAAGTGATATTATAATTCTAATGATTAGATCATAATTATATCTATATTAAGTGTATTAAAACCTGATTAATTTGTAGTTATATCGTTTAACTTCAGTTGTAAGTTTTGGTTTTATTTTTAGTAAAACCTGGCTGATTTTATTGTTCGTGTGCATTAGTGCTCTTGTTCCAAGCCCCTGCTGTTTCAGTGTTTAATGAACATGAATGTGAAACTGCCTTATTTAACAATGTTAAATACTTTTTTAACATAAATACATTGACAGTGTGACTACTAACTATCTATATATATATTTTTGGAACCTGATTCTGTAATGAATAACAAGTAAAAAACAACATAGTTCTTTACCAAATATAAAACATCAATAAAATGTAAATCTATGCTATGATTTTTTTTGTTCATTTAATAGATCATTGGTTAATAAAAGTATTCATTTCTTTCAAAGAGGAATTACGTATTAAGCAGCTCAACTGTTTCCAATAAAAAAAAAATCTGCATATTAGAATGATTTCTGAAAGGATTATGTGACACTAAAGACTGGAGTAATAACTCTTGTATCACAGTTTGTATCACATGCTACTGGAATATATCACTTTCTCCAATTAGTGTAACTGCAAAAATGTAGTTGTTCAGTTAAATACAGCTCAGTGTTGATTTAGTTTTGTCAAATATGTCAAGTATATACATTTTGAAACTGGGCAATATTGCATTGTTCACCACTATAACTAAGCATATTTGTTTGTAAGGTAGCTGCTGTGCTGAATTAATGTTTTTGTTTGTCATGTGATAATTAGGCATACTAGTGAAACTAAAACTGTCTGAAACTGTTTCACACACTATTCCTTAGAAATTAGTAAGCAGTAATGCACTGTATACTGGGCTTATTTAGGTGGCAGTATTGCTACGCGTTTTGGATGTAAGCCGCCGTTAAAGCTCGAAGAAGAAGAAAGTATCATCACACAGGGTTCAGTCGTCTGAGTTGAGGTATATAACGTATATTTTATACAGTTATAGAAATACAGTTCGTTAAACCAACATTTTACAGCGCCATTCTTAAAACTTGCACAGCTGTAATGCCAGCGTCTATTGTGTTTACGCTAGTGCGTTTTAGTTTTAAAACCGTTTCAGTGTAAACGGAGACTTGAAAACGATGAGCATTCGCTCTGCGTATCCTTGACGACCGTGTAAACAATAACATCACGCGCGGTGTTTTAACCGTAGATACGTGCTTGCCGTTTCTAGAACTCATTTATTTGGGCAGATCTGCTCCTCCATCCACACCAATTCACCTGCAGTTCTGCTCTTCCCTCAACAGTTTATTACAGAAAGTTGAAAACATGACTGATCCAGAACCCAGCAGAGTAAAACAGGAAGATACTGAACAACAAATAGGTTGGTGCATGTTCTTGATTCTTCAGTAGGTTTATAAAACTTGAAAACGTATCTGATTAACGGCTTGAAGTTAGAAAAATGATAAAACCTGTGAAATATCAGATAAAGCTGCAGTACAGAATATAAATGCAGTTACATGTTTCAATGATTCGTTGTTTTGATGATTCCATTTAGTTATGTTATTTGGTCATGTTCCTCTTGGTCTTGTTTAGTTATATTGTTTAATTACTCCTCACTTGTCTTCGTTCACCTGTTTTTGTTTTCCCAATTATGTCCTCATGCTTAAATACCATCTGTTTAGTTCTCCCTTGTCGGTTCTTAATGTTCTTTCAATGTAATTCATGTGTTGCTGCAGATTACAAGATTTTTTTTTTTTTCTTCGAGAGTGTTTACTTCAATCACGACACATAACCGTTATTCAGCGTAGATTGAATATGGTGGATTGTAGTGTACTGGCACCTGTGATCGAGGCAGTAACAGTATCTTCTCAGTGAACTACAGCTCTGTTTAGCAAATTCTGCTTTATTTGAAAGCATTTAAAATTACCACGTTTAATAAAATATTTTTTACATAAAGCAGACGGTGCACAGATGCAGACGGGCAAAGTATACTTTAGCCTTAACACCACTAATCTCTACAATCATCTCAACAATCATAGGAGAGGTTCCTCCCTGAAATGCTGATAGGTTAAGAAATGAGCATTGGGCAGCAAAATGCTCAGTGGGTCAGCAGAGTCAGAGAAAACAGGTGAAGAGAAAAAACACGTTAACTGCAAAAGATATAAGAACTCATCAAGAATTGGGTGAGAAACCACCAGGAACCCTTTGGTCTCCAGCGCCATCATTTTCCAGAACTGCAACCTTCCTGGAGTCTCCACAAGTGCAATGTGTCAGGCCCTTAGAGACTTAATATTTTACTCCTGGTGGTCATGATGCTCTGTGTGTTTGATCATCAATCTTGGTTACTTGCCCCAAATTTGACAAACTCCTTCATGAGTTAGAATTATCAAAAAGTATTCTTTTGTGTTAATATTGCAAGCTGGTTTGTGAAAGAGTTGGTTAGAGATGTGTCAGATTTGTGCCGCCAGGTTATCCTGGACCGACTGGGGAATTTAACTTCTTATCGCATTGAATCTTAAATTCTGATGTGCTTTGATACTCTACAAATCTGACCACATGACTTTCACTGCAGGATTTCAGTCCTTCGGTGCAGTGTGTTACCAATTATTTTCTTAGTGATTATTGTCCTAGCTGTCTTGAGATCATTGAAAAGATCCTCCCGTGTAGTTCTGGGTTGATTTCTCACCATTCTCAGGATCATTCAAACTCCACGAGGAGAGATCATTCATGGAGCCCCAGACTAAGAGTGATTGACAATTATTTTGTATTTCTTCTATTTGCGAATAATTGCACCAATTTTCACCATCTCACCAAGCTGTCGCTGGCATCCTTGGACAGCTCTTTAGTCTTTGGAAGAGTTTGGGTGGAGAGTTTGGAATCTGATTGATTGCTTCTGTGAACAGATGTCTTTATTACAGGTAACAAGATGAGATTAGGAGAACTTCCTTTAAGAGAATGCTCCTGAACTCAGGTTGTTAGAAGGAGAAAAGACACCTGGGAGGCTTTGCTCCAACTTCAGGGGTGTTGTATGATGGCGATCACATAGATGTGACTATTAGAAGTCAAAGTTACAGCACCATCTATTGGCAGTAGAAAGTGTCATTTTTTCGAAATGCTCTCAAATCAGTATGTTATTTTTACCAGATTTGCTTCAAACTTAATCAGAATAATGACATAATACTGCTGATGTAAAATTGTTGAGGGGATTTTGGATTGTAATGCATAAAAATATTTACTTTCTACTATCTTTTTAAGTTTAACATCTACCTTTCCTTTTCAATTAAGATTTTCTGAAAACTGTTCTTTTCACAAAAATGTTTACTTTAATTTTAGACCCGATAGAAGCGAAAAAGGAAATCAAAGAACCGATTGAAGAGGGGGAGAACCATTATATCAAAACAGAAGAGATATCCTGGAAAGACCAAATGTGGCCTCAGAACGAAAAGAGTCTCTCATGCAAGCCAAATCCTGATAATCAAATAAAATGTCATCTTAAAGGGAAGCTGTACACATGTGATCAGTGTGAAAAGACTTTCACAATAAAAGGTAACCTTACAAAACACATGAATATCCACACTGGAGAGAAGCCATACACATGTAATCAATGTGGGAAGAGCTTCAGACTGAAGCTAACCCTTAAAAAACATTTGAATGTGCACGCTGGGAAGAAGCCGTACACATGTGATCAGTGTGGGAAGAGTTTCTCACAAAAAGAACGCCGTGATCTACACCTAAAAATCCACAATGGAGAGAAGCCGCACACATGTGATCAGTGTGGGAAGAGTTTCACACAAAAAGGATCTCTTAATGTACACATGAGAATCCACACTGGAGAGAAGCCCCACACATGTGATCAGTGCGGGAAGAGCTTCAAACTAAAAATTACTCTTATCAAACACACAAGAATCCACACTGGAGAGAAGCTGTACTCATGCGATCAGTGTGGGAGGAGTTTCTTACAAAAAGAATACCGTGATGTACATCTAAAAACCCACACTGGAGAAAAGCCGCACACATGTGATCAGTGCGGGAAGAGTTTCACACAAAAAGGATCTCTCAATGTACACATGAAGATCCACACTGGAGAGAAGCCACACACATGTGATCAGTGTGGGAAGTGTTTCAGACTAAAGCAACACCTTAACGAACACATGAAGATCCACACAGGAGAGAAGCCGTACACGTGTGATAAGTGTGGGAAGAGTTTTAGAAAATATGGTGGTTTTAAAAAACATCTGCTTATTCATTCTAGAGAAAGACTACAAAACTGTGAACAAAGCAGTGGATTTCCTGAAGGAGCACATGACCACAAGGCAGATTTCCTAAAGGACCACCTAAAAGTTAATAAAAACGATAAGCCTTACAAATGTCATCTATGTGGAAAGAGTTTTAGTCTGATGGTTGCATTTAAAGTACACCAGAAAAGACACAGTGGTGTTAAAGATCAAGTTTGCTCTGAGTGTGGGAAGGCTTTTTATACATATGGTGCATTGAAAGTGCACCAGACAGTTCACACTACAGAGACACCTTACAAGTGTTCACACTGTGACAAGAGATTCAAACTGTCAAGAAATCTGCGATTACATGAGCGGATCCACACTGGAGAGAAACCGTACACATGTGATCAATGTGGGAAAAGCTTCAAACTAAAAATGACTCTTATCAAACACACAAGGATCCACACTGGAGAGAAGCTGTACTCATGCGATCAGTGTGGGAGGAGTTTCTTACGAAAAGAATACCGTGATGTACATCTAAAAACCCACACTGGAGAGAAGCCGCACACATGTGATCAGTGTGGGAAGAGTTTCACACAAAAAGCATCTCTTAATTTACACATGAAAACACACACTGGAGAGAAACCACACACATGTGATCAGTGTGGAAAGTGTTTTAGACTAAAGCAACATCTTAACGAACACATGAAGATCCACACTGGAGAGAAGCCACACACATGTGATCAGTGTGGGAAGAGCTTTAGACGAAAAGAAATGCTTAAACAACACATGATTATCCACACTGGAGAGAAGCCACACACATGCGATCACTGTGGGAACAATTTCAGACAAAAAAGATACCTTATCAAACACATGATGATCCACACTGGAGAGAAGCTACACACACCGTACAAATGTGATCAATGTGGGAGGAGTTTCATAAGAAGAGTAACCCTTTACAAACACAAGAAAACTCACACTACAGTGAAACAGCACCAGACCGTTCACACTACAGATCAGCTACGATCAACACATCTACAGATACATGAGAGGATCCACACTGGAGAGAAGCTGCATCGCTGTCGTTCATGTGGAAAGAGATTCACTCAGTTATCTTCTCTGATCTCTCATAAATTACATGTCTGCAAGTCTGAAATTACAGTAAATAGTTGCAGTTCTGATCCTGTACTTCCAGGTGTTAGGTAGGGCTGCATTAAATAATTATTTTTATAATTGATTCATCAGAGATTACTGGATTATTCAACTATTTGTTATTTATTTTACAGATTAATCAGTATCTTTATTGAATTTCGGCTTTTGGAGTTTGTTATAATGTTGAGTTGCACCCATTCTAACTAATAAATAAAACAAAGAAACCACTTCTGCTTTTGAAGATGTCTTTTTAACACACTTAGATTTTCTGTCCTCCTCAGAAGTCTTGGTTTGCATAGGTGAAAATATCAGGTCTGACAAACTCCAGTTCTGGACACTGTAATACTACGTCTTCTAAAAGAATCAGGACACAACATGATATCAGTCAGAAATAAGAAATGTTTTGCATTGGTGTGATATAAATCACCTTATTGTCAATGTTGGAAAAACAAAGTTTTAGGGAACCTGAAATTTTGGCTGGTGACAGTTCAGTAGTTCAGGTAACTCCTCAGAAGTCATATTTAGATGGTTTCACTAGACACAAAGTAAACTTCTAGACTGTGTTTGTTTATCAGTCTTGCTAATGGCACCAACTACAAATGCATTTAAAGTTAAACGGGTCTTATGATGTTGACATTTGGTGTATTTGGTGCAATGATATGCAAAAAATGTGCATACATTGTTGAGAAGTGGAAAACGTAAAACACTCTTGACCTGTATGAAGAGTCTTGATGTGTAGAAAACACAGAAAAAAAGAAAAGATCTAGAAAGGGAATCAAATAACGGATTGAACATAAAAAACAAACAAAAAAACATTGAGTCTGTTTGGTACGTCTGTATTTAATGTTGCCGTGACTTTCCTGAAAGGAACTCAAAGTTAATTCAAATCTGATATGAGTCCAGTAGCCTAGATGAACTTCATCTGCAACTGCCAATAAAAACCACAGAAGAAGAAACTTGAAGTAGACATTTTAGAGATACTGTAATGATTAATAGGACATAATAAGTATACATGAGTGTATTTTCTGATATATATATATATATATATATTTGTTTGAGCTTCACGTTTGGTATATTTAACCATGACGTGCTCCAAACTCTAATACATTAGGCGGAAATGCACCATAAACTGGGTTGCCACCCGCCAAAAGAAGAAGAAGACTCCAGTCCATTAGGTGGCGGAAAATGCACCTTCTACAGTAGCTGCAAACCGCAATTTAAACGATAGAAGAAAAAGCCTGTAGCGTTCAGTTTTCTGAGGTAAGATCATTTGCATTTGTTATAAAAATACAGCTTGTTAAAGCTACGTTTTACAGGGTTCTTTCTTGTTTACATCTGGTGCAACTTTACTTGCACGTATACTGTTCTGATAATTGCTGACCGAAATAAACTTTTTAGGCTAACAGTAATTCAGTAAAATACTGCAGTGACACCTGTAAATAACTTAAAATAATAACTCAAAATAATAAACTAGCGTTAATGACAACCGCATTAAGTAGTAAAAATAACAAGCACAGAAAGCGCTTTTAATGAGTGCCCTGTTGGGAAAAAAAAAACACAATAATACCCAAAGCACAATAGAAAATGTACTGGTTTTAATGAAAACTATGATGGTGACTAATGGTGTGTGATGGATTCAATTGGTGGGATGTTAAATCCTATTGGAAAAGTGCCCAAAACACACTACAAAAGGGAATTTTGTAATGGTTTTACTGGTAAAAGTTAATGGTTTATAATCATATTATGATTATTTGATTTATTTTTGACTTTGGCAGATCTGCTCCTCCAACCACACAGGAATCTACCAACAGTTCTGTTTCTCCCACAACAGTTTGTGAAAGAAAGCTGAAAACATGTCTGATCCAGAGGCCTGCGAAATGAAACAGGAAGATACTGAACAACAAATAGGTTGGTGTATGAAAGGATCACAATATTTTTTCAAAGTTTTCAGACTATGAGCCATTGACACTTTAAGGTATGATTATGAAAATGCAATGGTTCTTTTGTATTGCACCTTTTGTATGTATTTTCTTTATGTGCAAAAACGGTCACTTCATAAATTAGAGATTGAGTCACTGAGGCCAGATGGACTATTTTTAAGTCTTTCACACTTGACAGTGTTAGACAATGGGACTGTCAAAAGACTCTAAAACATGTTCGAAATAGAAACATTTTCTCTATTGTGCTTTGACAGATGCGTGTTCTGTTAATGCCTGTAGTGTTTATAGCATATAACTTGCATTTTGTGAATATATACTTTCAATTATTATACAGTTTAAAAGGATGTACTATACATTTGTTTTTTAAAAACAAAGTACATTATTTTACATTCAAATAGATTAATAAATACAAACAACATGATTTAAGTGTGAATTAATGAAAGCATTAATTTGATAATTGATCTATTTTTTTATTTTTGGCAGATTCCTACAAGAAATCTCCAGCCTCTCAGGAATTCTCCTACAGTTCAGCTCCTTCCACAGTAGTTTACACATATCTTCCTGAAAAAGTTGAAAACGTGTCTGATGCAGAACCTTGCAAAATGAAACATGAAGATACTGAGCAACAAATAGGTTGGTGCATATTCCTTATTCTTCAGGTTTATAAAAACGCAGTTAATCCGATTCGGTGCTTGCAGTTAGAAAATTATAAAAGCTTTTATTTTATTACAGTATACTTATATTTGTTTGTGGATTGCTCAGCAGATTTAACACATGTATTTGTATAACTGTACAGGTGCTGGTCATATTATTAGAATGTCTTCAAAAAATTCCATTCAAGAAGTAAAGACTTGTGTAATGTACACTCCACACAAGGTCAGGTGAGTTTGCTGGCCAATTAAGAACAGGTATACCATGGTCCTTAAAGCTTTGGCATTGTGTGCAGGTGCCAAGTCCTGTTGGAAAATGAAATCTGCATCTCCATAAAGTTGGTCAGCAGCAGGAAGAGTGAAGTGCACTAAAACGTCCTTTTTTCCCTACCACATCTTTTCCTCCACTTCATCTCTCTATTAATATGCTTGGACACAGCCAGCCTCAGTGAGCTTTTGTGCATTTCCCTCCTTATGCAAGGTGTCGATGGTCATCTTTTAGACAACTGTCCAATCAGCAGTCTTCCCTGTGATTGTGTGGCCTACAGAAATAGACTTAGAGACCATTTAAAGGCCTTTGCAGTTGTTTTGAGATAATCAGCTGCTTAGAGTGTCTTCAATAATGAACCTTTTCACAATTCTCTAATTTTCTGAGATACTGAATTTGGGGTTTCAGTAGTTGTCAGTTATAATCATCAAAATTAAAAGAAATAAACACTTGAAATATATCAGTCTGTGTGGAATGAATGTACACATTATGCAAGTTTCACTTCTTGAATGAAATTAGTGAAATAACTTTTTGAAGATACACAGGTGCTGGTCCTATACCTGAGCATAGTTGAACCAGTAAAAATGACATACTGTGAGGCTCAAGCACCATTGTTTCCTCTTTCTTGTGTAAATCTTGTGCATGCAAAAGACCACTGAAAATCAGAACTTAACACAGACTGTGATGTTACAGTCGGGATCATTAATATGTGCACCCCTATATTTGCATATACCTGCCTATGTTCTAGGCCCGCCAGACCTGCAAATTCAAATCATCAGAAGTCTTGCAGATAATGAGAAGAATCAAGCGAGGACAGTAGCGACAGATCATGGAAATAAATGTTATGCTCCAGGCTGTGCAGGGGATGTGAGCACTTTCCATACCCTTCCCACAGAAAAGAACTGTCAGCAGGCATGGTTGAAGTTCATCTATAAACGGATTCCGCAGCATTTCAACAACAAGTTGTTAGTTTGCTCCGCCCATTTCTCCACTGACAGTTTTTCGAACATGGGACAATATCAAGCAGGCTTCGCTAAGCGTTTGATACTGAATAAGGGGGCGATTCCAACTATATGTTCGTTTGAGCCGCAACCACAAGCAGTAAGTAGTTCTTTTATCCACTTCATGATTGTTGAAGCCATTTCGGTTTAAATCGAAAGTGTATCAGTGAGCTAAGTTAACGTTTACGATAATTTACCGTGTTGTCGAGATCAAATGCCAAATGTCTGTGCCATCGATTAGTCTGTCCATCAGTTTGGTATAAACTGTTGTCTAGATTCACGAGACTCACCGGCTGTATGCTGAGGGGGTCGATGGTGACGATATATTCTGTTTGAGCTCAGTGCTGATACGCTGAAGTAAACTCTTAGAGAAATCTCAGAAAAGTAAAGGAGTAAGGAGCAACGGTAGTGAAAATGCGTACCTCCAATGTTGATATTAATATTGATTCCTGCCTTTGTTGTCATATACATCTACAAAGTGATACTATGTTCTACCTTTTGCATGGTAGGATGGACTATACTTCAACAACAATGTCTGCATTCATGAGAACAGAGATTATTACTACAGTATTTATCTTTTTAAGTGCGTCACGAGGCTCAGTGCAAGCAGTCCATTATAATTTAGCCCGTATTATATCAACCGCATAAGTCAGAAGCTAGCTAGGTTTCTTAGGTTCCTTACTGGTAGCTCACTTGCTCCTAGATAACGTGGTCTTCTCCACCACTTCAGCTGAAACGATTGTAATTGAACCAGGCATCTACTCGGTTTATTAAAATAGTTGATTATTTTTCACGCTTGTGTTTCAGAGTAAATCACAGCTCCAGCGTACAAATGATGTAGGCTGCCAAACAGATGCTCCTATTTTTGTGTCTAAGGCAACACAACTGTCTTTGAAAACACTGAGGCCCCACCTTCGAAGTAAAGGTAATGTTACCTATCATTAAATGCTTATGTGTTGTGTTTTATTTAAAGGATGGATTAATGGTGTACTATTATTTCTTGTAAGCTTGTTTAGCCAGCTGCTGTTTGTAGTTCTGTTCATAATCACCAGAATCCACTGATCAACAGAAGATGGCTTGTTTCTACGTTCTGGAAAACTTATCATTATTTCTCTTACTAGTTCTATTTTTGTGCTGTTAGCTGTACAGGCGACAGTGACGTCTCAAAGTGTGGCGGTAGGCACCACAATCACTGCAAGGTCATTACAGCAGTTGACATCGACACCAGATTCAAGGCCAGCCAAAAGACTGCGCGTTGAACTGGAGGAGGATATGGAAAACTATGATAAAGAAATCTCTGATGCTTCCTCTGAGTCACAAGATTCCACATACGATCCTGCAGAGTCTGTTGCAAGTGAGTCGGACTCATCACAGGTTTCGTAAGTACAGCTGTATTTCTTCAACAATTCCGAAATGTTTTCACACAAACTGTTCCAGGTTTCCACTAATGGGCACAATGTTGTTGTTTTTCCTTTCAGTGACACGTCGGGGCCATTCCATAAGGATGCAAAGTTCATCGTTTTTGAAAAATGCCTCCTTAGCCTGTTCGAGAGTTGTCCCGTTTGCACCAGTGCTTGTAATGTCCGCCAATGCACGAGAGGGACCTTCATAGCCATTGACCAGAAGTGCCCTCACTGTGACTACTTTAGACGGTGGAAGAGTCAGCCTGTCGTTGGCAGCACTCCTGTGGGCAACCTTCAGTTGTCTGCTGCCATCTATTTCAGTGGAGCTTCCTATCACAAGATGGAAAAGGTATCATATCTTTTCTACACACCAAATTACTCAAAGCTAGACAACACTAGATAACACTTTTTTTTATTATTTTAAAAGGTGTTCAGGGCGATGGACCTGAAAACACATACATATACTGCTTTTAGACACCATGCTAGGACATACCTTGAACCCGCCATCATCCACAAGTGGAATGAGGACCAAAATGTGCAACTGCAGAACCTGAGCCAATACAAGAATGTCATTCTTGGTGGTGACATGCGAACAGACTCTCCAGGTGCACATTTTCTTAGTTTTTAAACACATATGCATCTCACGCGGCTGTGTAAATACACAGATGATGATGTGCTTTTCTCTTGTACATAGCTCAGCTGTATTTCAACATGATTAGTGACTTTTTTTTGTATTTGCAGGGAATTCCGGAAAGTATGGGAGCTACTCTATGATGGACTTGCAGACAAACAATATTGTAGACATACAGCTGGTTCAGGTATTTAAAAACATGGACTTCGTCAGCAGACTGTGCTGTTATGTACAAGTACTTAAAGTGGTCGTATAATAGGTTATGAAAGGTTCATATTTTGGTTTTGGGAGTCACAAACAGGCTCGGATAAATGCACGGTCAAAAAACACATGCATTTATTTTAACCTTATTTGTTCAACTGCTCCCAAACTATTTGTTTAACCCCTCTAGTGATTGGTTTATTTAATTTAAAGCAGTGTTTGTGAGCTTTTAACGCTCTAAAAATGGCACCTAGTGGCAAAGAATGAAATTGCATTTTTATTCAGACCAACCAGATAAGACTAACAAGTGGGCAGGCAATATGCTTATGTTTTATTTAGACGTCCAAATAAAAAGGCTTGAGACTTAATTGTTTCAGAGTAGACTCTTTCTTTTAAGAGAATTAATTTTACACTGCATGAAAGGTCATTCTCAAAAATCCATAATGAGGCACTTTTTTGCAAGTATACTTCTTATTGAATGTCATGTCAGCAGTTGGCACCTTTATGGAGATATTACATCTTCAGCACATGTTTGTGTTTGTACACAGAGCAACGAGGTAGGGGGAGGCTGTCATATGGAGAAGGAAGGCCTCAGAAGAAGCTTGGATCGCGTGGTGGAGAGCGGTGTAAAGTTGGATTGCATCGTCACTGACCGTCACCCCCAGATACAAAATTTCCTAAAGGAACGTAAAATCAAGCACTATTATGGCGTCTCGCACATGGCGAAAGGTAATGCTTGCTTCTTGGTTGACGGTATACACTTCATGTATTTATGGATGGAAGTACCTATCTAAAGAAGATTGCTGGATCAACTTTTTTTAAAATATGTGATATGTTATGGCTGTATGTTTTACCTTTATTAGGATTGTCAAAGAAGGTAGAGAAAATCTTCAGAGAGAAGGACTGTAGTTTGGTGAAGAAGTGTCATGAGAACATCACCAAACACCTGCACAGGTCTGCCACTAGCTCTTATTCAGGGCCGGAGAAGGTAGCAAAATGGACCTCTATCATAAACGACATTCAAGACATTCACACACATTCTGACCCATCGTCCCCTAGTTGTCCAGGTGAACAGAAGTTGTCTATAGACCGTAGCAAGAGGTTTCAACCAGGTGTGTAACCTGAATGTATTATTTGCCTTAAACACTCATAAGTACTTATGGGAGTTGTATCAAGAACATTAAAATGATTTCTCCCAAGGTTTGAGGACGCTGAAAAGGCTTCGCAAGGTCCTGTTGAACAAGAGAGTCCTTGCAGACTTGGAGAAGCTGAGCCCACATTACCAGACATCAGCTGTGGAGTCGTTTCACAAAGTCATTTTGCAGTTTACACCCAAAAATGTTGTCTTCCCCTTCATCGGAAAGCTATGCAGGTGTGTCTTCTAGTACGTGATCATTAGGACTGCATATATCAATATCAATATATTTTCTCATCTTGGCGGTAAATCTCCAATCAAAGAACCGGCTTTACTGATGAGATGCGCATTAATATATTGAACAATATATATCGCACAGCCCTAATAAACATGGGTCAGAACACAACAGGTAAATGGGTATGTGTGAAAGAGGGCATATTAATATTTTCTGACTCTAGAGGAACTGGTTTTGAGTTGTGAATTAGTTTGGGGCTGTTCTAACTAACCTTTTAGTTAGCTCACAGTTCACATAATGCTATAGCTTTACTGGAGCTGTTTTTCTTTTTCGTGCGCTTTAGGTTGTATCTTGCAACAATGCACTACAATGAGACTGCTGCCCGGTCACAGATGACGACATCTAAAGTGAAACCACTCTTTCCAAAGGCCAAAAAAGGAGGACATAATGCCAAACCAGAAAAGACAGAGCCAACGTTTTGTAAGTTTTTCCAAAAAATTGTTTTTCTAAAGAGTACTTACAAATGTGCAAATAAACAAAAAAAAACTGATCTCGCTTTGCTTCACAGGCTATGTCATGAACTTGATGGACAGTGTGTTTGAAGATATTGTTGGTGATCCCCTTCCATATCTGGAAGCCGTACAGCGGATTCCTGTGCCTCAGTACCTTTCTGCCGGGGGGGTCTGAATCTGACATATTGCCTTGCAGTGTCATGAAACTCCCTTCGTATGCACAGCACCACTCATGAAGGGATGACTACACAAGGACCTTGTCCAAGAAAACCCCAGCACCAGCTGACAAACCACCTGTCTGCACTGGGACAGAGGGAGAGGATATTGTTCGTTTTAGTATTTCATTTGTTAACAGGTTGTTATTACTGGGTTATGTTGGGTCAGTGATGCTGAAGAACAATAAAAGTGTCACCTGTCATGAGTTTCTTCATTTCTAACATAGATCAGGCAGTGTGGCTATGCAGTGCAATATCATGAAGCAATTCCACTTTCTTATTCATAGAACACAAATTTAATTGTGCGAGTCTGATTTTGAATAAGACATTTGTGGGTAAGATAGATTAGACGTGCAGATACCAATGGAAATTAAATGTATAGGGTAGACAATATGTAAATTAATTAAAAAACAACTTATAACTATATATTGATAGTGGTATACACAGAACTGATTGAAGAGGGGGAGAACCATATCATCAAAACAAATATCCTGGAGAGACCTCAGAATGAAAAGAGTCTCATGATTTAATTTTTATAGTGGAAATTGTTTGGTTTTAATGGAAGGCATAATGGTGTCTAGAAGTATGTGATTGAAGTTAATTTTTCATAATGGTATTTTAATGGAAACCATCATAATTTCTGTGATGGATACTATTGAACTTCTATTGTTTTTGATTTGCCCTTTTTTTTTTTAGCAAGATAGATCGATCTAATTCATTGTGATATCTACGTAAATATTAATAATAATAATAGGTCATCATTACCATTAATGTGATATAACTGAATATAGGGGTCTGATAAAAGAAAACTCCATAAAGCAGATCACTTGTAATCCATTTTCTTTAAGGTACGTCACTATTGTAGGCGTCACGATAAATAAGTCTACATCTGTATTGTCAACGTAGTCCATTACAACAAAAATCTTGACTTTTTCTAGTAACGTTAGTTATTTTGGGGAAAAGTTGTTGGTGCCATCTTATGGTGAGACGCGGGAATCTTTTTTTTTTTTGTAAAAAAAATGAGCAAACAATACCAGTACAGCCTTGTAGAAAAAGGGGGAAATAGCTCATATAAATAAATAAAAAATAATAATAGGATATTACAAAATACCAGGGGGACTGATAAGTGTATCATAGTGTTTGAGACGAGGGAATTAATCCGGCGCGACCCTCGATGATGACGTCACCGCTGCGCGTTCTCGCACTCAAGCCAGCAAGTCTACTGAGGTGAGTTGTTCACACTGCTTTGTTTGCGCAATCACGAGCGAGGTTATTTATACGCGACGTTTATAACGGGCATTTCTGTCTTCTGTCTTTCATATGCTTGTGTGCTATTTGTGCGTCCTTTTTTGCGTCTACCCACTCAGTTTAGGAAACTGGGCGATTTTCTGTTTGTTTATGCTCCTTAATGCTAGATAACTTGTAGTAATGCAAATGTCGCTGTTGCAAGCAAACTGCATGATCAACATTTTTTTCAGGTCTTAAGCATACACCTGTCTTAACTTAATTCATTTTGGGTAATGATTTATGTGTATATCTATATTGTTTCATATAAAACAGATACAGCTAAGAAAAAAGTAAAGGTAAATAGATGGGTAGGTAAGCGTAATGTGTTACTCTATAATTTATTTTTAGTTTTGCAGATCTTCACCTATTCTACGTAAGAATTCGCCAATGCAGGATTAGGTGAAGACTAGAGAACATGAGTGATCCAGAACCCTGCAGAATGAATCACAAAGATGCTGAAAAGCAAGGAGGTTGGTGTTTATACTTGCTTCTTAATGAATGTTTCTGAATTGCTCGTAATTGTTGATGTCAGACACATTGGCCTTTTCTATGTGGTTTAAGCTGTGTGAGAAATGTATTTTATAGGACTGTCAATCAATCACTTTCATTTATATAGTGCAATACAGATTGTAGCAAAGCACTGAACATTATCAAGTATGAGAACAGAGTGATGGTAATGTATAATGACGAGATTAAACTAATATTTATCAAATGCAGAGATGGCCTCTGTTATTAAAATGACATGAATCACTAGAAATCAGGTGTCCCCAACTAAGCAAGCCAGAGGCGACAGCGGCAAGGAACCAAAACCATCCATGAGAGAATGGGGAAAAACACTTGGGAGAAACCAGGCTTATTTGGGGCCAGTTCTCCTCTGGCCGGACGCCCAGCACCTAATTTCCAGTTCAGTATTAAGCGCATGTCATGTGGAGAGGAGAGAGAGAGAGAGAGCCAATCAAGTGGATGGGGATTATTTGGAGGCCATGATTGATAAGGGCCAGTGGAGGGAATTTGGCCAGGACCCCTACTCATAATGATGAGTGTCATTGTTAATGAACACAGAGAGTCAGGACCTCTGATAAATATCTAATCCGAAAGACGGTTGTTATTTGTAAACATAACGGCTTCTGTTAGCTTTTTAATATATGGTTTATCCTGATCATGTCTTTGATGCAGTATGGCAACCGGATGCACATCCATGTACAATGCGTCTCACAGCAATGTGAAAATAAGGGTATAAATTAAACAGTTCATTGTGTGAGCTCAGATGATCTAAATAAGAGAGAGAGAGATGCAGAGGAACAAGATCAGAATCACTGCTTTAGAACATTGATATTAAAACTTGTGAATCATTAGAAGACAGAATCATGATTCATATGTGAATAGATTTTTATGTGCACAGCTGCAGCACAGCACAGCTTTTTTTGAGACTCAATGAGACTGCTTCAACTGTAAAGCCAGTGCACGCCTCATACAGTTAGCCAACTACTGTAAGTTAGTGTAAGCCCGGGGTGGGGAACTTTGATCCTGGAGGGCCACTCTTCTGCAGAGTTTAGCTCCCAACCCCGAGGGAAAAAAAATACCTACCTGCATCCTGAAGACCTCAATTAGCAGTTTCAGGCCACAAGAGGCCACATCAAGCTAAATATTATGCACGTTTCTTCAAAGCATAAAAAACGCTTGGTTTATAAGCCATATGTAATGAATAAAAAAACGCATTTGTATAGTTTAACTAAGGAATGAAAACCAAAGAGAGTAGGCACTTTCTTTATTTAAAAAGTTGACATGCAGTGGGATTGGAAAAACTGCCATAAAGTCTTGAGATGTGTGGTTTTTATAATTTGATCGTACATGTCTTTCTAAACATGCATCTCTCTTGTTAGAGATGCGAGTGTACCGGTGATCCATATCCCTCTAGAAAATGCGATAAATATGCGTTCTGTGTGAACAGCTTGGTTTCAGTTCGCAATAAACAATCTTCTCCATACTAATGCGCTCTTTTTCCGCAATATTTGGAGTAATCAACATAGCAGCAACACATACTTGTTGCATTTTGTGTGACCCACACGTAAAATACGAATGCAACATTTGGTGCTGGAAGAGTTTCTGTGTTTTAGTACATAAACCTTTGTGTACAATACATTTGAGTTGTCTGGTACTAATTCTGATCCAAATATGACAATTACCACAAGTCATGATTAATTATTAATATTTACCTTTCCCAAGTCACTACTAACCATTTCTTACTGTTATTTTAGACCTGATGGAAGACAGTAAGGAGAGTGAAGAACTAAGTGAGGCAAAGGAAAAGCATCATCATGTCAAAATTAGCCAGAAATCTTTGAGTCGCTCACCAGCTAAAAGTAATTTATTGAAAAGAGGAGGCAAAAAGCCCTTCACCTGCTCTCAGTGTGGCAAGAGTTACACAGTAAAAGGAACCCTGGCAATACACATGAGAATCCACACTGGAGAGAATCTGCACACGTGTGATCAGTGCGGGAAGAGTTTTCCGGTAAAAGCATATCTCAAGGATCACATGAGAATCCACACAGGAGAGAAGCCACACTCGTGCGATCAGTGCGGGAGGAGCTTTACGATGAAAGGAACCCTTAGGGATCACATGAGAACGCACACTGGAGAGAAGCCACACGCGTGTGATCAGTGCGGGAGGAGGTTTGCGCACAAACACAGTCTTAAAAGTCACAAGAGAGCTCACAGTGGAGAGAAGCCGTATACATGCGATCAGTGTGGGAACAGGTTCTCAAGTAAAGGATCTCTTCATGAACACATGACAATTCACACTGGAGTGAGGCCGCACACATGTGATCAGTGTGGGCTGAGCTTCAGAGTGAAAGGATCTCTTAGGGAGCACATGACCATCCACACTGGAGAGAGACCGTTCACGTGTGATCACTGCGGGAAGAGTTTTAGAAAGTCGTGCACTTTGAAAATACACCTCCGTCGTCATTCTGGAGAAAGACCGTTTACCTGTGATCAGTGCGGTAAGACTTTTTTTCGATCGGATGCGCTGAAGGACCACCTGAAAGTTCATACGAAGGAGAAGCCTTACACGTGCTCTTTGTGCGGGAGGAGTTTTAGTCAGGCGGGTACTTTAAAAATACACCAGAAGAGACACAACAGCGTGAAGGAGCACATGTGCTTTGATTGTGGGAAGACTTTTGTTAGAGATGCCGAGCTGAAACTGCACCAGAGAATGCACAGTGAAGAAAAACCTTACAAGTGCCCAACATGTGACAAGAGATTCAAGTGGGCAGATTATCTGAAAAAACACGAGAGGATCCACACTGGAGAAAAACCTTACAAGTGTTCACTGTGCGGCAAGAGATTCAAGTGGGCGGAGTATCTGAAAAAACACGAGAGGATCCACTCTGGAGAGAAGCCGTATCACTGCAGTCAGTGCGGCAAGACTTTTACTCTGTCGTCTTCTTTACTGAGTCACACAAAAAACAGATGTCTGAAATCATGAACTCGTATCTAAATTCTTTGGATTCTGCACATTTAATCATGACACTGTGTCTTCGCCAAACATATATCTGCTTTAAAACAGCGACAGAACAACGTCATCTGAAGCTGTTGCAGTGGGATTCAGAGTTCAACAATATCCGAGACGTTTTAAACCTGTATGAATTTAATTCATGATGTAAGTCATCATGATTATTTATTATGATTTTTGCATTTTGTTCAAGTTACAAATAATTGTTTTTTCCAATGCTCCGTCACCTTCTTTTTAGCCTCATTTTATTATTTTAGTCCATGTTTAATCACCATTTGTTAATTGTTATTATATTTAGAGTATGTAATTCACATAAATGTAGAATAGCATGTTAGCAAGGTTTACGTTGGTTTTTTATTTTCTTGGTCCTTCAAGAAATTATGTACAGTATGTGTCCCTCTCTGTTCATTTACTCTCCTTCATGAAGCAAAAGCATATTTTTGTAAATGTTAATTTTCTGTTGATATCAGCACGGTTCAGCAGAAAAAATAAAAGCATTTTATAATAAAGACAGCAGTTTGACTTGTTGTGCGATCTTTTCTGCTAATTTTATTTAACATATTTAACATATTTTCTAGTTTTGTTGTGATATTCTACAAAACAAGCTTTACTTCTGTAAATTAGATCATTTATTATGAAATTTACTGTAAAGTTTTATTTAAGGTACACTACATAAGCTTCAATGTAAATCCCTTCTTTTTTTAAAAAAAGTAAAACTTTTTTTACTTCCTCTTTTTTCATTTATTGTGTAGAATGTGATGTGAAAGCTTTCTGTGAGTGTTATTAGGGACTTACTGTTGGTGTATAACACATTACATATAAGTGGTACCACATTACAATAACCCATTAATGTACTAACATAAA
>JAUMHP010000048.1:13451165-13519327 GCA_032361065.1 Enteromius trimaculatus | reverse complement strand
TAGGTATTACAATATGAAGGTGATATATAAGGATATTTTCTGTGTTCTCGTAATTCAAAAGGCTTAAAAAACATACTAAATGGTGTTTTTCTGAAAATGTTTTTCTGTTTCCTGTAAGGGGTTGGTTTAGGTGTAGGGTCAGTGTAGGGCAATACCACATACAGTCTGTACAGTATAAAAACCATTACACCTATGGAGAGACCCCACCCTATTGCATAAATCACAAAAAACAACGTGTGTGTGTGTGTGTGTGTGATGCTAGGTGTATCCTCAGACTTTTTTTACGCCTGTATAGATGCATGCATAGCCTATTTAAACCTTTTGTCTGTGATTACGAGATTTATTACGCGAATAAGTAACTGCACTTTATAGATATTGTACATAGTATAATACATACAGCACATAAATTATATTAATATTACCACATAACATTCAATAAGCATGCTATTTTCAGTGACTGAGGCATGTTTGACCGATTTTTATCTACAGCAGTTGACAATACTCCCAACCCCAGCACTATAGAGGGCGCTAAAGGCTCTTTAATTCATCAGCTCCGGATATTAACATATACTTACAGCTGATTTAGGCAATATAACGCAAATTATTAAATGAACACTGTTGTAATATATATGAGGATGGACTGTAAATTAAAAAAGTAACTTTAAGGGTGTATTTAATAGTAACTTTTACATGCTGCTGTATTGCCCTCATAAAACAGTGGGTACCAAAAAATCTAAAAACTGAGCCACGCGAAATCATTATTTCCAATAAATAGTTTCACAAATATTATATTGATGCTTTTTTTATTGTCTTAGATATGTTAATATTTCTACAAACCTAAAATGCCAGTGACATTCTAAATCTCATAGTAAAAATATATCTCAGTCCAAGTTTTTCTTTCACCATGAAAATGTTTATTGGACCCTGTGAAATGTCTCATTCTAAGACAGAGTCTTGTACGGTATTTTATCATGTGGTCTCTTAATTTTATAAAAACACCTTAAATGCAACAATATACACACTAAAACACACAAACCGATGACACTCTTAGAGCTAACACAGCTATGTTTCTTTACCAGATATACACATTTGTTTTCAAACTATTTAAAACATTATATTTAACACAAAGAGAACACAGAGAACACACATCACAGCAGAAATGTACAACATAATCCATGACTGCATCATGCACATACTGATTTAAACAATACTTGTATATAATCTGACTTAATTTGTTTTTGTACACCTCTTTAAATTGCTCTTTTTCCAAACTAAACCTATAGCACCCTCCCTGCATTCAATGGTCAGGTTTGCACTAACCCAGCAAAGTTATTTTTAGACGTCCTAACTTAACAAGGGCAAGTTAAAAATTGCATTCAGATTGGGGCACCCTAAAATGCAACAAAGACGGCAGTCTTACTGATGCACCATGAGGAGGCTCAAATACATATTTGGTTGCAAAGTGCCTGTCCTATCTCAAAGGTTAGAGTTCAGTTCTTTTAGAGGAAGAGTTAGGAGAGTGCTCATGGTCGGTTTGGTTAGAGCAATAAACTGGCTCAATACTATCACATGAACATAATAGATCTTTTTGTTCTTGACCACATTGTAGTTGTGTCACTTTTGCACAAGATGCTCCATTCTTGGATTAATGAATGAGAACCCAGCAAATGCGCTCTGGTCCATGGAATCGATCAGGCCTTTCTCGCAGTGTGAGAGACGGGGTTTCTCACTCAAAAACTCCCGGTCAAAGTTACTGCAGTCATTTGGAGCCTTCTACGATTAAATAAAAACAAAAACAATGAGGAAAACAGAGAAAGACATGAAAATAAAATAAAATGTGAGTGGGAAAACATACCACTTTCGGTTTAAAGGGAGGGTCAACTTCTTTCCTTTCTAAAGCAGGCCAGTTGACAGTCTTAAAGAACATGTGGCCTCGTATATTACCCACAATCCCTAAACGGCGTGATGGGTCTCGCTCAAACAGCTGTAAACAGATTAAATAAAGATAAACAGTGTAATCGCAGATATTTAATGCGTGTTGTTTTTAATGGTGTATTTGTGCATGTGTACCCTTTCAAGCATGTCTCGAGTATCCACTGTTATCCAGCGCGGATAATGAGGTGTGTCCATTCGGATCGATTCAAACAGTTCATCCTCATCGTCACCGTGGAATGGAGACTGTCCAATCAGCATCTCATACACCAGCACACCAAACGACCACCAGTCTACTGAGAAGGAGTACTGCTGACCCAGAAGAATCTGTGATTTCCACATACAAAAGCATCAGGTCAATACCAGGCTATTGCCAGTCTGAGAGTAAACCAGCGCCAAAATGAGTTCCATACCTCAGGAGCAATATAATCTGGAGTTCCACAGAAAGTTGTGGCCCTATTTTCCCCAAACACATTCTCCTTACACATTCCAAAATCAGCTATTTTTATGTGACCATCTCCATCTAGCATCACATTATCCAGTTTGAGATCCCTTTGCAAAAAGAGAGAGCAACAGTGAAAATGATCCAGAAAGCCTTTCTATGAATTTAAAAGTAGAATAATTAATAAACCAATAAAAACAATGAAAAAATAATTGTGTTTACCTGTAAATAATGCCTTTGGAATGGAGAAACTGCAGGCCACACACTATTTCTGCTGCATAGAACCTGACAGGAAAAATCCATTCAATACAATTACTTAGGTGCCATTTATACACAACAAGTGGCCATTAAATCAAGGGTTCAACTATTTTAAATTATAGAGACTTCTTTATATGCGTATGTGACATACGTGGCTCTGTACAGATCAAAACGCCCCTTTTCCTGTATATGAAACATCAAGTCTCCTCCATTCAGATACTCCATCACAAAAAATAAGTGCTCCTGTTAAAGATAAAGGTAACTTTATAATAAGGTGTTATTTATTAACATTAATGCATTAACTAACATGAACAATGCTGTAGAAGTATTGCTCATTCTTAGTTCACGTTTACTAATGTTGTTGACTAATGAACCTTATTGTAAAGTGTTGCCAAGATAAACGACCTCATGAGCCAGGTTTGTGGTTGTTTTTTCTGTAAATGTGTGTGATGTACCTTGGTTTGAAAAGTGGAGTAGAGGTGTGTAAGAAATGGATTATCCCAGGCGAGAGCCAGCACACGTTTTTCTACCATGGTACACTCCACATCATCATCCATCAACACCACATCCTTCTTTAACGCCTTTACCGCAAACCACTCACCAGTTCCCTTTAGTTCAGCCAACAGCACCTGACCACAGAAAGATGATGAACATGTATTTGTACATAATTGTGTGTTTTTGTAAAAGCAAAGCTTCTTTGTTACCTTGCCAAAACTTCCCTTGCCCAGCACTTTGTGAAAAACGAAATGCTCAGCAGTGATCCGTGTTTGGTGGGTGATTCGAGAGGTGGGACGAGGACTCGAACCCTCCCACAGACGACCGTAAGGAGCCACATCTGCAATATAAAATTGCTGTTAAATAAAAATAATATTTTTAATTCTTACAATTAGTTACTGCCAGTCACGCTTACCACTAACATCAGGACCTTTATTAAAATCCTGGTAAACTGCAACATCTTGAGTGTTGCTCTGAGAGTTGCTTTCAGGTCGCTTGGTGGATTTCTATGATGGCAAAAATATGTATAAACATAACAGCATTAATGTGTTGAAATAAAAGAGTTTGTAGTATATAAGCGCCTCATAAGTTGGACTAGTTGCCAACGTTAATATTTACAGTTGAGACTTGGGTAAGAGCCTCTGCCAGTAGTTTCTGGTTGATGCCACACAGGTTGGCCACTTTAGTCTGGCATTTATGATGAACATTCATGGCGCAGTCTGAAAGAGAAGAGATGATTGCAAACCTATATTTAGTGTCCTACATATTACAAAAAGCTCTGTAATTACAAATTTAACCAATTTACAGAGCTACTGACTAGTGTGCGGTAGTTACTTTTAAGTGTTTCTTAATACTAAAATGCTTTAAAGCATAATATAAAGAGATAATGGGCCCTTTCCATCCATACACAGTATACTCACCCTCGCATTTGAGCCCTTGTTTGACAAGACCCCACAGCAGACTGCCACAATGGTCACAAAAGGTGGGGCTCATGTAGTTGTAAGTCTTAAAGCGATGTGGCATGTCAATCTTAAAACGCTCCTTCTGAAACTATACGCACACTTAGACTTTAAAATACCACAATAAAAAATAATGATAAATACAATACAATAATAAATACATTTCATACCATAGTGTCTCTACTATTGGCTGCAGTGCCCGTGCACCTTCCGATAATTTTATCAATACACTTCTTGTGGATGGCTGCATTGCATTCTGGTGTAGAAAAAAATATAGAAATGTTAAAGGGGAGCTTAGCCACTGGGAGAATTTCAGAGGCTCTGTGTGTTCACAGTGTTGCTTTATTCTGAATAACACAGGTAAAAAGTGAACAATGGAAAGCAATCCATTCATGTATTTGTCCCTTTAGGTCACATTCTTACTAAAACAAACTGTGGACAGTTATTGAGAATAACACAGAATAATATACTTACGTCTACATTTGTATCCTTGCTTGTTAAGACCCCTGGCAAGCAAAAGACAAAATTTTAAGTATGTCTGTGTTATGAGCTTTTTACATCTTACTGAATAATCAGGACTGACCAAACAAAATCTCTGCAGACAGAGCAGAAAGTGGGCTGCCTGAAGAAGGTGGCAATGAACTCATGGTTCTTGATGAAGTGAATCTTCGCCTGTTTAATAGCTCCACGACGGCGATTAAGAGTTGGAGCCTCCTCTTCTGACACGAGTGACTGACGGCAGTCTGAGAGCAAAAGAGATTTTGAAGTTGAGGTTGATGACAGGAAACATTTTAACAGTGATTTAATAATCTTTATTATAATTAACTTATTTATACACATAATATATATTATTTGTTTTGTATTTATTAATTAAGACCAACTTTTAAATTGTCTACATTCTGTACAATTCCATTTTTGAACAAGCAAACGTCACCCAAGAAACACACCCAACTGGGATCAAATAAATCCACAACCAGCCTAATTATATCGTGCTTAAAGTCTGAATAATCAACCAGTTTTTCTATCAACTCACAGATTAGCTAACACCAAAAATATACTACTGTTCATGTTTGGGGTAAGCAAGATTTATTAAGGGCATTCTTTTGTTCAGCAAGTATGCATTCAATTGATCAAAAGAGGTAGTAAAGGCTTATACATTGTTAAAAATATTTGTATTTTAAATATATGCTTTTCTTTTAAGAATCCTGAAAAAATATTTCCACGAAAAAATTAAGCAGCTTGAGTGTTTTGAACTGTAATAGTGATAAGAAATGTTACTATAGAAACAAATTAGAATATTAGACTGATTTCCGAAAGACTATACAGTATAATGCTAAAGACTGGAAGAAAGGCTGCTAAAAAATTAGCTTTGCCATCACAAGAATGTTATATTTTATATAGCATATTTAAATTATTTATTTTACAGTTTTTTGAATTAACAATATTTCACAGTATTACTGTTTTTTACTTGATTTTGATCAAATAAATAAAAAAATGTACCACCCCCCCAACTTTTGCACTTAGTTTTGCAAATCTGCAGTTAAGCATTTTGTGTTCGAAAAACAATAAAACAGAAAGAGACAAGGATAGAATGTCTGAAGAAGTCCCAGTCAAGCTGTTCTGACACGTTCAACAAAGACATTCCTATGCAAAGAACTTTAAAAGGAGTCCAAATGGATTCACACACGCCCATACACTTGACCCCTCCCACAGCTAACAGCAATAGGCTAGATTCAAACAGGGATTGAAAAAATCTGTTGAGAAGGAACTCAAGGGTGGCCCTAAGGTAAAAAACCCATTATTGCCTCGGTGTGGATGTACTAAATTAGATGAGCATAATAAGAATAACTTTTATTAAAAAAAAAAAAAAAAAATGTTTTAATGAGAGTGCCCATACAGTCTTACGTTAATCATTCTTAGTTGTGTTTTGTAATAATTATTTCAGATCGCTTATTTGATTGTGATTGTGTCTTACCTGTATCTGTGTCCTCCAAAAAGAACTGTACAGACATCATAACCTTCCCTGAAGGCTGCAAATCAACCTGAAAATGAAGCAAGACTATACCATTACCTGTAACTGTACAAATGCTAACTGCATACAGATGTATAGACGTAACCACATTGTCACATACCCAAAACTCTGCACGTCCGTTTGCCTTCTTGCATCGTTCTGCCAACACAGACACACCCACAGTAACTTCTGCTAAAGGTTCTTCTGCGGTTCTCATTAGTAGTATTTGTATGACACGTCCCTCATAAATATGTGCATCAAAAGTGGATCGCCAAGCAGGATACATAGTAGGCTTCTTCTGGATCAATGTTTTTCCTCGCTCTTAAAGGGAAAGAAGGACATTTTTGATGCAACTCTGTTAAATCATGCCAGTCCTGATACAATAATCATCCAGAAAAGTGATATTAAACATAGCAAATGATAGCACTTTTAGTCGCAGCCAAATTAAGGTCAAGTATGAGAGCGTTGCATTGTGGGAAACAATATTCTGTGCTGTGAGTTCTGTTCTAAACTACTCATTTGGCAAAATGAAGCAGGTAATCCGGTTCTCTGCAGATGGAGGATTTGCATGTTGTTCTGAGTACATACAGTGTACTGCAAAAAACAGTGCAAGACGCATGGCAGTATGCCATTCCAAACATAGCCATGCACTTGAAATCCATTACACAAATATAACCGCATACACATTTACTCACCAGTGCTGAGAGCCTCTTTCATTTTGACGGCACAGAATGGTGCCTCAGCCATTGGCGAGAATGTGCCAAGATCATAGGCATTAAACGCAATCCTCAGGAAAGGGGCCATGGCAACCCCTCAGGCACAGCCTAAAAAAAGATTCAGACAAGCAAAATTCATTACAACAGCCAAATATCAGCATATTTGCATACAGCAATTAAAACAAACAATTTTTGTAATCATATTTTAACGCAATCATCATTTTGTAGTCATAAACTGATACTTTATTCAGTCTAGCACATGTGCCTGCAGAGACGACTGTTTGGACATTCCTGTTGAATTCTGCGCTAGTTCATTAAATCTAATAGTTGCTTTGTTGCTCTTTACAATGCTTGGTCACTTGCAGTCACCCTCTCTCTGACTTAACATTTTCAACATAAATGCTCTTTTAGATGTCAATGAGATTGAGTGTTTCGCTGTAGTTTCTCGAAAGCTGCTGCTCTGCTGGTTCAGAAAACAATCCATGCTGATATGATCAGACTGACATGTTCAGTGACCCTGAAATAAAATATTCTAGAGCAGAAGTTCCAAACACTTGGATTCTTCAGAAAGGTATGTAGAGAGGCAGGTGCTACACACAACCAAAACCAGCACAATTTAACTCTTCACATTATTATTTACAGTGTTTAGTAGTATAATACTTCCGTCTTATTATCTCACACTGAACGAGGGTACTTCTTTTACATACCAAACAGGCTTCTGAACATCAAAAGGTGTTTCAGGAATACATTTAATATTTTGATTTCTGAAGGATGCAGTTATGTGTTCAACATGTTTGATATCAAACTATACAAAATGTGGGATATTTGCTTTGATGTGCTTTGTTTAAATAGAACAGTGACTAAGATTATATATGTAAAATATTCAATGCAAATAAAATATATTTTTATATAAAATGTACTTTTTCTGAAGTTCTTTGATTTAACTCTCATGCAACAGGACCACGTAGAAAAAGGTTTCCTGGTCATCTGTAACATTATCATTTATCATGTTTATTTCTATTACATGATCTTGCTTCATTATTGTGGATCGAAAAATTTGGAACATGGCCTAGATGAGATATTTAGGTTATAGTAATAATTGGGGCTTAAATTGACTTGTATAACAGAAGTACTCCACCCACTTCTGTCGAAAGCCAATGACATGACTCAGGCTGTGACAAAAAAATTCATAACAAACTAGCTTGTTGTATTACAGTGACTGTATTTAGACTGCATTACTACAGAGTGCGTAAGAATAAGAAAGACGGGAAGAGAGAGATTTGAACACACCCATACATTCATATACACACTGCTGTGTTTCAATTAGACAGCGCACTTGTGGAAACATGTCTGAAACCAGCACAGAAATGTCCGAACATGTTGCAGCATCTCATTTGAAAACCTAAATCTCTGCTTGTGTTTGTGTATATATATATATATATATATATATATGTGTGTGTGTGTGTGTGTGTGAGAGAGAGAGACAGTCAGAGCTAGTGAATCAGTGTTGTGGAAGAATATGTCAATAACATAAGCTTGCAGCACAGTACAAAATCGATTTTTAAACTATCCATGTCACATCAGGGTCTCTCTAGATTACCACATGTGCATCATGAATCCTGTTCAGCAAAAATGAATAAAATAAAACTAGATGAGTCTGTGGACCTGTGGGTAGACATGTGGTTAACAGGCTTCATGTGGTTTCCTGGACTCAATAAGTTAAAATGAGCGCTAAGAGAACTTTAGGTCTTATATGTCTTATGATAAGCCATAATAGTAGCTAAAACAATTACAAGGGAGTAAGAAGTGTGTTTGTGTACTTTAAACTTGCCCTGTACGCAACCACCTAGAAACCAACCGTATTAACCATATAACAATCGGAAGACGTTAACAGCTGCACAACTGAAATCTAGCTGCATATAAAGCATATAAAACACAATTCTGCTGGAATTATCAATATGTTATCAAACTAACTGTAGCCAATTGCTTTAACATGCATGACTGACATAATTTGCACACTAATTTTGGAGTCTTTCAGTTCGCTAATGACAAAAGGAACAGCAATGTTTCATCACTCATGTCCACAACATCTAATGTACGGGACAGGAAGGAACTATCGACACCCTTAAACAGAATGAAAGAGTGGTATGGTGTAAACTGCTGAACCACAGCAGGATGTGTTTCTCCACGGCAAACAGTTATCATGCCAGACACATGCTGGTGCAGTGATGGATTGTTAATATTAAAGGAAATGGACTGAAATCTGTCAATAAACCACAACAACAAATAAAATAGTAGATAATTACTGTAAAATGTGACATAACCGTTTCTACCATGCCCTGACACACACACACTTAGTCATCTCAACCAGAACCACGCTCCATCTGTTTTGTGTAAAAGATCAATAATCATTGATATTTTGTACAGGACCATGTCAGTGGTATTTTGGACCCCTCAGTATCACAAACTGGAGCGATTTATTGAATAAAAATGAAAATATTATAACTCACTGTAACAGTTGCTACCCAGTTGTTGTACATCACAGCATTTTTAAGTAACGTTATCACCAGCTGACTCGCCTGTAATGTATTCAAGTGCTGTCTAGGTAGGTCATTAGGTTGAGACACAACCGCGTTTGTCTTCACAACTAACGTTACTTACGGAGAAGTGTAGTCTAGCAAGACGGAGTGTGAAAACGCAGATTCTGTCAAGGTCCAGTAGACAGCGGCGTTCACGAAAGTGTTGTGTGAAACTGCGCCCTTTTCATATCACTCCAACAGACTAAAGATATGTTTAAGGTTTTTAGGAAAATATTAAGTCATAAAAAAATTGAGGAGGAGGAGAAGGATTTAAGTCGAATGTATCTGAAAACACAGACCGCCTCTGAGGTCGTAACGTTAGCTCGAATCCGTTCAGCGCATCAATAGGGAAAAAGCAGCGAAGAAAATGAGTCAAACACTCTAAACGCAACATCACCAAACTTCCGTCACGACCAAGCCATATTCGAGAAAAACAACGAACGGCTGCTAACTTCTTACCTCTCCTCCGGAAGAAGCGGACTTTTCTCTGAGACGCCTGCTCGCTTCAGTGATTGAGCCGTTTGAGGAAGTACAAATCGCTCGTGGAGTTCTGAGCAAAGTAGGGCGGAGTGACGTTGCACAGGTGCTCTCTTTCTTCGTGCGATCCCTCTTCAGCCTCGCGCGCGCTCAGATGACACTTTAATAAGCCAGTGCGCTGAACAGAGCGCACAGGTGCGTTTGTGGAGTCTGTATCAGTCCATCCAGTGTGTATGTGAGTGACCTCTTGCAAAGGGCTCATGTGAAGGGCAGGCACTGGCAGTGTACCTCTAGATGCCCCTTTATTGAGAGCAACCCTATGGCAAGCCATTTCAACATATATTCCGTATTATTTTAACTTATTTATTTTTCTTTTTGCAACTGTTCTAATAATTAATAGTATATATTCTAGAAGTGACCAGTAGCAAATAAGTATATGTAAAGACATAGGCTACTAGTGACTAATTATCTACAAATCATTATTGTCAAATTGATGATTATCGTCATCTTGACAGAGACTGCATTTGATAAATAAATTGTTTAATTCGTGTCATTATACAGTAGGGCAGAGAGAGAACCTCAAAGAACCTTTAATAAATCTCAAGCCAGGAATCAAACTCAGGTCGCAGGAGGCACAGCTGTGTTACATGTGAGTGCAGGGGCACTGCTATGGTTTCTGGCAACAGCATATTTACTTGGACCCTCCGCATCACATTTGAGATTGTGGGATCGCATTAGTGCCCCCTCTCCCTCACCCACGCCGGGCCCTTGGTGTCCTCCATGATTTATATTCTTTCCAACAACAAAGAACTTGAGTGTGACAAACTTGTTATTACAGTTTCAGAAATGGGAAGCAGGAAATTTCCAATAGCACATGAAGGCAACATAAATACTACCACTGAATATTTAGTCAAATATAAAACAATACTAGCGGTAATACATTGTAATATTACAACTATGTTGGCTGGTAACACAAAATGGAATCATATTATTGGTATGGACTAAATATTAAAGCAGCTTGCCACATGTGCCAGTGTTCTGTCCACAGCTGGACACACATGCAAAGAGAAACAGTGATTGTGTTGGCTGGTGATTTACAGATAGTTTACTCAAGAGGCATTGAGATGAGGAATAGATTCCATGTCTGGTTTCTATATTGCATTCATGCAATATTACCTATACAACATACACTGAAAGGTCACATAACTGTGGGTGTTAAGGACACAAAATGTGAAAATCAACATCCTTCTGTGTGTGTGCTTGTAGTCTTGTCCTGCTTTCCTCCTCTTGGTCCGCAGTGCTGTGGAGTGTATGTCCTAGATTTAAGTGTGTGGGTGAGATTTAAAAAAAGCAAAGAAACAACAGTATGTTGCAGAGCCTATGTGTGTAGATATCTGGTGCAGAAATGGAGTTGGTGAGGGGGCTGTTTTGCTACCCCTTATCTGTAATCGAGCAGATCTACACAGATAAATGGTGTATTGTAATAATATATGTAAAGTAATTAGAGTACCAATTTAATCATATTTAATCATTTGTCTTTGTCTTCTATGTTTATAAAAAGAACATCAGATAAATAGCCCAACTAAGTACACAGATGAATTAGTTTGAGTGTACTGGTGTGTATAGTTGAGTGAAGTTTACAGTGCTGCATAAACTTTGCGTCTGACACGCTCTTTCACACAAAGATGCACACACTCTGTAAACAGCTGTCTGACATATCAGTAATACCTTATATGTCAGTTTCCAGCAGTAAAACAGAAGGCATATTTCTTCTTCTTCGCACCACAAACCCATGAAAAGAGTGTAAGTATTCTGTAACAATTTAAGTGGAAATATTACGTTTATAATCAGCACCAACTAAAAGGGAAGTGGAAATATGAAAGAAAAAAAAAGTTTTTTATAGAGATGAGTTTATTTCCTGTGTATTATTAGTAGACCAGGGCAGCTGGCATGATTTAGAAAATGAGAGATTACTTGTATATTTATGTCCCTACGCAATGTTAGACTAGGTAATTTACCTGAAAAAGAATAGATAATGCTTCTGTCTATTGTTGGAAAATGAGACATCTTTTCCTCCCCCTCTCTTCATCTCTTTGCTGCAATGCAGAGGAACATAAGACACTTAAAAGACCCAAAAGTGTCACGACAATGTCACTGTGACACTGCCACAGAATCATACACACTCTCACACTTATTTTCTATCAATCTTTCTAGGTCATCGTTGATATTTTCTTGCTCTGGATATAAAAGAATAAAAACTTGTATTCCATAATATGTACCACCTTTGACCTTTACATGCATCTTAATAATGATCTTTCTTTAATTCATTATATGACCTAAAAAGATAAAACTGTTTATAATTTAGAGTTTATTTGATGAGTCATTTATCTATAAGAACCATGCTTAGTAATTACTATGCTCAGGTAGGCAATTTCTGTGGTAATGTCTTATTGAGAAAGGTGGAGTGGGTTGGCCTAAAAGCAGCCAAATTAAAGATGTTTTGATTAATAATAATAATCTCAAACACACAGCTAATAATAATTTTGGTCAAGTACTTTGAAGAAGCCTACTTAAGGCTGTGTGGAAGAACCCATGTATTTAAACTGTAGTAAATATAGAGGTTGTTATTAAAAAAGTAGGTTCCAAGCTTGAACCATCCAGAACTTTAACAAGGCTTTTAATGCTCTGCTTGATTTTCTTAAATACATTTTAATGCCAGTTTTAAATGCAGAGCTGATTCAACAAGACTTGTAATCAAAAACTGACTCTATTTACCATTTAATTACCTGAAATCCAAGAGTTGTCTTTGTCATACTAGTTTTTCTTTGTGGCTTACGTCATTGAGCCCCTCCCTCTGACCGTGTGTCCACAACCAACTGCTGGTGGTCCTTTCTATTATGGAAAATTTGCATTTAAAAAAAATCTGTATCTTGTTTCACTTAAAAATATATGGCATTCACGAAACTGGTTGCAAATTATTTTATGTTGAATAAGGCATAACTCGTAAATATGTGGAAGAACTAACCTTGTTCAGAGAAGTCTAGTGTACAGTCGCGTAAACTACATACACCCCCGCAAGAGAACAACTCGTCCTCTTTAATAAAAAATCTGCAAAACAAGCAACCTAGATAGCCTCAGCTGCATGCTTCCAAAATGTCCAGTCAAGCTAAGTTACCTAACGTGCCATATAACCAAAATCCTCGCCAACTGCTGGACGAAAAATAACATATGCTGCGACATGTTATTGTTTTTTCAGTTCGTTTTTTAGAGTTTCTGAATATGCAAATGCATTTTATCTAACAATAAAGAACGATGATTAATTAATTGATACATGCATGTGGGTGTATGCCTCTGTCGGATGTCGTCAGCTCAATTATTTGCTTGATTACAGCTTACCACTTGTTCAACATAAGCCTGAATATACATATATATATATATATATATATATATATAGGTAGAAGATGGACAATGTAGAGCATATCAAAGTAACTGATAGAAAAAGCAAATGAATAGTAAGGGATGGAGGGAGGTAATATGATGAATGTGTCTCCTATTTGGGACAAGGTGTCCGTAACTTTCAGGTACTCCAGAAAACAAACTCTCATCCTTGCTCTCTCACTCTGTTCTGGGTCACATCGTCTCCTGGGGACCTGGAAGCAGGGCAACGTCAGCCCTCCCTCCCCTTTTCTTCATATCCCTCACACAGTCTCAATCTGTAATACACTCTTTAATTACTGAGTTCAAGATACTTAATCACAGTATTGCATCTCTAAAATTCACTCTCTGTGGACTCAACCTGACTGTCGTTGAAAAAAACCTAAAAAACATCAGAGTTTCAGAGCTAATTATAAACTACTGGTTTGTGCTAAAGTACATCAACCTAAACCTAAGCTGCACATGAAAGATTTGCATCATGAAATACATTTGAATGGAACAGAATTGAATTGAAATGAACTGCATAGGGAACCAACACACATAGTGTTGCCTACCATAGTTAATGGTTTTATTTTAACAGTGGTCAACCCCATAGGTATCATATGCTCAACCACAATAGAGAAGCAAGATTTCAGACACAAAGGAGGTTAAAATAGGAAGTTGAGGCACTTAGTGAGGTTAGGAAACCAAAGCGAGCACAATAACAATACACTCAAGTAAAGTTTACTCAAATGACATTTTGACAATCTTTCAGGCAAACTACTTATTATACATTCCTCATAAATATACATTAAACCCTCATATTGTAATTATACCATATTAATATAACACCATTATCAAATGCAACGAGAATACCAGCTCAGTTGCTAATTGCTAACTATCAATCCAGCAGTATTCAAGGAAACCCAGACATGAGAGGACATTATAAAAATGCCACTCATTGAACATAATGAGCTTGAATTCTCATAACTGGAAATCGTCTTAACAAAACGTAGAGCACTGGGGTATTGCATAATATATCACATTGTATAATGGTTAAGCAACATCTCACTGGTTCTAAAATGTTCTTATCTAAATGACAGCTGGAAGTGCTACTGTGCCTTTTAAAGTGTGTCCACAGCTCAACGAGGTCTTTGGAAGAGTGTGAGCATTTTGTTCCCTTGGTGTTCCAAAAATATGTTGGTTGCGTCACGTTAGCGTAGGGATGGTTGATTACACTCCCAGTCACACTGGGTAGTGATTTTTGAATGTGACGTGAAAATGCATTGCTCTCGAATGATCAATAACAGATTTAATTGCTCGTATGAGAAGACAACAGCAGGACAGCAGACGCTACAGGACTGTAGCCTCTTCCATGGCACTGACCCATCTGGAACAGAGCAGAATTTTCACAGTATGTAATATTAGAACATAATATATATATTTGTGTTAATGTGTTACAACATTTAAATGTTTTTGAAAAAAGTATTTTATGCTAAAAAAAGGCTGTATTTAATATAAGACAAATACGTTGTTTTTTATATGTAAAAACTTTACATTGGATTTAAATATATTTTAAAATGTAATTTATTCCTCTTTGCAGAGCTGAATTTTCATCAGTCCGTACTCCAGTCGTTATTGACGCATTATCCTTCAGAACTCAACTTAATATACTGATCTGGCGCTTAGGAAAATTTCTTATTATCAATAGTTGTGCTGCTTAATATTTATAAAGGTTGCTTTGATAATAGCAAGTTCAAAAAAACAGCATGTATTTGAATCTTATGTAATAATAAAAGGTAATCATTTCTTTCAAATATACTGTACATAAAACTTATTAACCCAATGCTATATGTGCACATTATAAATTGCTGTATTGTGTGAATGTCATATGTATTTTAACCTCAGTGCAGTGTGACAGTCCTGGGCTCTGAAAGTGTAGAAGAGAGTGCTTTTGTGGTACAGCTGAAACATGCTGCTCTCTCCTTCGACCTCTGACCTCACGGAGAAACCCAAAAGAGGAAGGGTCTCGCATGCAACCCTCTCCTTATATTAAAAAAAAAGGTTGGTGATTAAGAGACGCATGTTGCAAATGAATGTGTGCAAAAACGTGACAGTGCATTACCTCAGGCTGTGGGTATGCATAGAGAACTTTATCTTTCAGGAGAAACCATAGGCTTCTCCAGCTTCTCTTGCTGTTCCTGCACCTCTGCAGGGTTCCACTCATAACCTCATCGGACACTGTCTCCTAGGCAACAGCATATGATGTTTCACCCCAAATCCAAAGGGAGAAAAACATTAAATTAATGAAAATCGGAAGAGGTGTAATTGAAAGTTAAAATAATTTTAATGGTGTTTAAAATTATTTCCAAGCAACAAAATAAAATTCTTTTGTATTATAATCAAACAATTCTGAGTGAGATCAGAGTAAAACATGATCCGCTGGACTGAATTTTGGTCCAAGGATATTAATGTAGAGGTTATGGGATACCTGATTGAAAGTCATTTGTCCTTTGCGGCTTCTCCACAGACTCGATGGATGAATGTTTTGGAAGACAGAAGAGAGAGGCCGACTAGAGCTCTCTGTTATTGTGGCAACGTCTCTCAAACAAATGCACACACAATTATGATGAGAGTCACAAGTAACTGTTTAATTACAAAATACCCTTTAATGAAAAATATTGGGGTTGTACCATGCTTCCGCAGCTCAGCGTAACAATGACCGCACACTTTGGCACGTCTGTTCTTCATATATTTGAGGGGGAATTTGTTCCTGCAACAATCTCTGCAGAAAATCTATAAACAATATAAGGTGAGAAAATCCCCAAGTGGTTTTCTATGCAAAATAAACATTTGCTGAGAAGTTATTCACCCTCAGGTCATCCAAGATGAAGAGGAGTTTGTTTTTGATCTGAACAGATTTGAGGAAATTTACCATTACATTATTTGCTCACCAATGGACTCTCTGCAGTGAATGGGTGCCGTCAGAATAAATCTTCAAACAGCTGATAAAACCACAATAATCCACAAGTAAAACTCCAGACCACTAAATAACGACTTCTTGTGTGCTTGTAATTAACAAATCCATTATTAGGAGGTTTGTGACTTCAAACAGTTTGGCCTCTATCCAGATATATACAGAGTATTCTCTGGCGAGCAAGTTAATGCTAAAATCCTAAATCTGTTCCAATGACGTGCCAAACTCATCTACAGTGTGGATAGGCTAAAGGTGACTAAATTTGCAATAAATTATATTTGTTTAGGTGAACTATTCCTTTAAGTGTATTTGTACCTTGCCACAGGCATGGCAGTGATGTCGTCTGTTTGTGAGGCTGAAATGTGAGTGACAGTTCATGCAAACTGTCACTTGGGAAACAGACAACAGAGGAGGAGCGTTCTCACCGAGACACATCTCTGGACAATCCACTAACTAAAACACAAGACAAATATAATTTCACAACAGGAAACAAAATGTCAACTCTTTCAGGTGTTGACATGTTAATCGCACTGTTTTTAAAGCTTCCTTACACCAAAACACTCTAATGGGTCTCCTGATATGGGGCTGAGATTCACTAAAGTCCGATTCAGTGCAGCATACCAGCCGTCTCGTTCGGTGCAGGAGCTGCACACAGGAACACATGCATCAGTCACACGGCACACACATACGCTACGTTCACATTTGAGTTTGTGCATATCACTTGCTTGGCAGACAAAGTGATGCTTATATCTTTCACGTCTATCTTCAATGCACTCTGAGCGTTCTCTATAGGTGGTTTGCTGACCTGAAGACAGAAAAGTAGAAAAGATTTAATAATTGTAATTTACTCCCTGTCTGGGGTTCAGGCACTTAAATGAGGCACTTAAAGTTGTGCAAGAGAGGCGGAAATGAAAGATGATAAAAAAAATTATAAATAGACATAGTAAATACAAGAATTAACATTTTCATACATATAATAAATAGAACTAAAATAATATGAAGATCTGACATTTTATTTTCTTATTTTATTCCCTTGTGTAGTATACATTTTCCCTTACTTTTTTCTTTTAGTTCTGTTTTCTCATCTCATTATGTTTTATGCATTTTCATTTCTTATTCTGTTAGATGTTACTTTTTACTATTAAAAGGCTATATTAAAACTTTTAAAAGGCTATATACATAATGCTATACATAAATACAACCCGTGCTATTTTAGTATTATTTATTTAATTATACTAGTTCTCAATATTTTAATACAGTTTTAATACATTAGCCAATCTGCCTATTTGCATTAGTGTTCTCCCTATTTAGAAAAGACGGTTTACAAGAACTATTATACAAGAACAGCCTAAACACTAGAAGTGTCTGTGAAAGTTGTCAGCTTTACCTCCATCCCTGCCAAAGGTAATCTGTTAATGAGTCTATATTTGCCATCTTGCTGAGGATATGTGTACAGCATTATGTCATTCATCTGAAAACGTAAAAAACAAAACATTCACAACAAATAATTTGATATTTGCATAACACAACAGATAATCAGAGTGGGTCACGGTAACAAATGTTCACCACAAGGAGGCGCCATGAGGTTGTTTCGCGGCATCACTGCTCTGTCCATCAGTGACCACAGGCAGTGTTTGTATTCATGCAGGTTGTTACAGCAATGTATCATAGTGATTTAGAAGACACTCTAATCTGCTCTTAAGCTGTGATTTAACAAAGACAACACTAATTCGCGAAGATACCTTTTTCTCTGTGAAATAGAATTATTAGTCGTCAATTACTCAAGTCTGATGCAATTTTTATTTGTTCAAACAGCTGCCAAATCATGTGCATTATTCTTGGTTATCACAGGCACTGAAGAATACATCTATACAGCCAAACACAACCAAAATTAATCTCGGTAGACAGGATGTTATGCAAAGACTGGATTTAGATATCTCTTCCTACCATCAGATACTGCCTGATAAAGCAGCATATTTTGTCTTCTGAAATGTTAATCAATGGTGCATACGAAATGTCACAGACTGTCTCCTGCATCAAGCAATAAAATATGAGGGATATTCAAGTTCAGCAGTCTGGGGGCCACGTGCCCGTCTCAGCGCACAGCTGTCTATCTAACTGATGGTTAGATGTGTACAGTATACAGTTTTTCTGACAGCCCATCTCACGGCCATCCTGTCACCCTCTGCTCTGTTATCTCAACACATTGCTTTGTCCCTGTTCCCACAGGCTTATTCTGGGGTGAGAACAGCACAGCAATAACAATAGCACATGTAGACATAAACACACACAGAACAACATCCTGTCAGGAAACTCTAAAAACAAGTAAAATAGCTCACAAACACAAAGGAGAGACACTAGAGACTATACAGAAAGAAAGCAATTGTGTCTATTGCATGCAATCGCATCTCAGCTACTAAACGTCATCGATAATTAAGTTGCAAAATTAATCTAAATCTACATACCAAGAAAAGGTGACGTGGCTGCTTGCATTTTCTGCTGACCTTCATTAAAGTGCCCTCTTTTACAAACACCTAGGGCAAAGATAAAGACAGAGACCAAGACAACCTTACTCATCATTACAGCTTTAAAACCCTTTTACATTTGGAGAAATTCATCAAATTTGATTGATCAGTGAGCCATTGAATTTCTCACCCTCCCGGGTTGTAGGAGATCTGTTAGACCCAGAACACTGTGTTCAATATGGACCAAACGCAGGAGATCCGCCTGAAAGGGGGACAAATTATGCAAACATTCCCTTACATGGCAAAGCATTGACATTTTCCCAATGAGTTTTACACACAGAGCGTCTGTAAGCACATTAGGCCACAAAACACATACTTACTCCATTCCTGAGGCTGTCATTGACATGATAAGCAATATCTGAGACCACAACCAAAGCATCTGAGAGGAATGAGAGATATAGGTAAAGAGAGACCAATTAATGTTTTATACATGCATGTTTTAACATAATGAAAGCTTAAATACTGTGCATACACACACACACACACACTGAGATATAATAAATACTACATATAATATACTGAATGTGTATTAAATATCTGTATTAAATAATTACTGAATATATTAAATATTTAGGCCAAAATAAGCAATCTCAACAAATTATTTAAAACTGCATAAATAATAATTACACAATAATACATTTTAATTAAAATAAAATATATATATATAAAATTAACGAATAAAAGGAAATAAGAGACATTCATATTATGTCAAACTGCAGAACAGATACTCTCTTACAGCATCACCTCATAAATATATGAGCCTCAAATATAAATGATGCAGAAAGGCTCGTTTAAAAAGATTACTGAAAATCCATGATGAGGTCAGAGGTCATTTGCCATGTGTGAAACTATCTAGATTAGAAGATCAGAGATATGTTGTTGCTAAAGAAAATCAAGTATACAAACAAACACTGAGAGCTAAGACCAAAGGATTTGTTTGTAATTGCAAAGATTTCAAAATAAGAGTCAAACATTTGTTTCTTAAAATTAATGAAAAAACTAAATAAGAAAAAAGTATACTCCTGATGCTGTTACGATACGGTGTCTGTGAGTAATACTGAGATTTACTTTGTGTATTTTCAAACTCTCTGGAGTCTGGTGAGAGGTTGTTTAAGTAGTCTGTTGGGGAAAAATATACAAATAAAACAATATTAAGCAATACTAGAGGTCTTGGTTTAAACATTCCAGGGGAACAAAATATACATTTACATTGATAAGAATTAATAAGGATGTAAAGTTATTATTTAGTAGTCACCTGTGAGCAGCATACGGTATTGTAGGATGCGCACAATGACCTGCAGCAACTGCTTTTTCAGGTTCCCAGCATCTGGTAGCTGAGATATAAAACACAAGCTACAGTACATAGATAGATATTTAAAATACATGCCAATATATGCCATCTGAAAGACATAATAATGCAATACAAAAAACACACTCAAACCACACAGTACAGTCTGATCACATGTACTAACAGTGGCAGGTTGATGGATATGTCTAATAATACAAAAACCATTTATTTAGGTAAAAGTTTCAGTAAAACAACACATCATATATCCCTTACTGTGCTTTGTATGTGTTCCAGATAATTCAACTTTTCATCATAATGACTGATGTAAGAAGAGAAAATGGAAAACTCTGTCTTCTGTGCCAGGATAATTTCAGCAATACCTTCATTTTGATCCCTAATGAGTGAAGTGAAATGCATAAAACAGATGAAATTATGACAGATGGACATTATTTGAAGATGATAAACAATTGAAGGTGGCATATGCACATGCATGTGTGTGGGTGAGAGTGTCTTACCATTCTTTTAAGCGAGACTCCAGTAACGTGTGGATATTTTTGTGGAGAGTATAAATATCAGGTACCTCTGTCCAGACTGTCATAAGCCTCTCATCTGCTTCAACTGACTATTGCGTGAAAGCGAGGGGAAAAAAAATAAGAGTTCACCTTCATGGCTATTTTTCTGAATCCACACAACTGAAATGCATACCCAACGTCAGTGAGAAATTTGAATTATCCACCTCATAGAGAAGTTGTAAAGTCTTGACATGCCTTAAAACGAAGAAAAAGAAGCATGGTCATAATAATATATCTTTTTTTATTTAATAATGACATTTTGCAAACACAAACCTGCAGCCACTAATCATTTAATCAATGATGAAATTAATGCCAATCAGCTCATAGATTTCAGCTGTTATTTTCATGACTTACTGGGCCTCACTGTCCAGAAGCTCTTTGGCACAATAGAAAGCCCTGGAACAGCTGACATTCTGAAATAAAACGGCAACTGACTTACAATAAGTTCAAACAAATCAATGAAGGACACATAGAAACACTCATAATAAGCTTACCAGTTTGTCAGAAGCTTTTGACTTTTTCTCTTCTGTACAAGCCACACCCACAGCCACACCCACTGTTCCATCTTGTCTCACATTAGGAGAACAGAAAGTGTAGAGACTAAATAACAGAAAAGATTTAATCATGACACATTCACAAGCAAACAAAAAATAGTAATAATAATGAGTACTGAATGAGGAAAATAGAAGGTGTGTCTTGTTTTTTCTCCTGCGAATTGATTGGATGTAGTAAAGTGGTTAAGGATGTCATGCTCATGCCTAACATGTCAAAATGATGTCATCAGACAAAGCCTGTCATTTCAAAGGGGAGGAGCATTCTCAGATTTGGATTAAAGTTTATGAAGGCAAACAGTTTTGTTTTGTGGATTTACTTGTGTGGAGGAAAATTCATTTATACTAGTAAGAGAGGGACAGCGGGGGGAACCATAGGTGTCTGTACGTGACCTAAGGGGTCACAAGGATCCTAAATAAAGAGGACTAGGCTTCAGAAGAAATTAAGTGAATTGTTTTCAGGTTACTGTCTCCTTGTGGAAAAGTACAGCGTTTATGAGTTTGCAACCTTGAGTGAGACTAAGATATCAAAGAGCAGCACTGCCCTCCCTCTTGGTCACACTCTGCAGCAAACTGTCTTCTTGCAAGAATAAACCCTTAAAAAGACCATTTATTGAGTTTGTCTCTTACAAAAGTTGTTTAATAATTGCCATGACACCTGCATGGATGAATTGTTCACAACAAAAATAGCAATGTGCACTAGCAAAATAAATATTGTCAGTTTTGATTTCACACAGATTTAAAACAATTAACTAAGTACTTATGCAATAACATTTAGTTATCAGGGATAAGGGCTAACATACAGATTAAGAGGGTTGCGAAGCGATCTAGTAAACTTATTAAGTAAATGGGGTTGATTTATATCATTTTTCTATGTATGTAATGTATTTTTCTAAAATGTCCATGTTTTGACGGATAATTTACCAGGAAGGTTTTTATTTTGTATACTTCACACTAAAAATGTATTAAAAATAAGTATATATATATATATATATATATATGTCCAGGTTGTAAAATGTTATAACAAACCTTTAAATAAAAATGTGTGTCTAGTTTCTCTAAACTGAAACCGAAAAAATTTTATTTCCCACAGTGGTATTTTAATTAATTCTAAGCTTCATTGTTAATAATATAAACATAATTAAAACAATATATCAATATTAAAACAGTTGTACCTCTCTGTCTCCTGCTCAGATGGCTGACTTTTGCTCTGGAAGCCTGGCAGACTGCTCATATCCACATAACCATCAGTATCACTGGCCGAACTCTGATTTCGTTGGCTCTGAATGACTGGATTCAGGAGGCGAATCTGCACATTCTCATAGTGAGAAGCAGCATTTTGAACATTCTCATAATCTGAAGAGTCTGTATTGGGAGATGAGAACGATCGAGGTTTGGAAAAGGGATGGGGCTCAAAGAGAGACCCTAGCTCCATAGAAATGCTGCTTGAAGCCAAATCATTATTAAGGGTGAAGTTTAGCCACCGTTTTTGTCTATTCTTCTGAAAGACAAAAGAAGAAGGGGACATAGGTGGTGTGCAATCTGGAGTGCTCTGCAACTCCGGGCTGCCCATGTTTTGCCTAATAAAATCCAAGCGCTTGCATGAACCTTGAGGACTTGACTCAGACGAGGATCTGGAAGAGACTGAGCGATTATCTATAATGCTTTTACGATCTGATTTCCTAAGGAATCGTAACGGCAGAAGGTAACGCTTGAACCCAAAATCAGGCTTCTTGCAAGAAGCGGAGACCTCATTCGCTAGGGATGGAGAACTTTTTCTGATTGGTCGCTTTGTGATGGATGCCAGTTCAAAAGGGGGTGGTATATCAACTCGAGTGACTTTAGCTAAGTTTGAGGTGCCTTGTGAAAGACATCCTAATGAGCCTGTCAGCGCAGGTCTGCTATCTCCGAGGAAACACTGATCTGTATAGAAGGAGCCTGGGTGTAGCAAAAGCCGCCTATTTCCTGTTGCAGGACTACTCATTAGGTCAACTCTCTTACTGGGGGTTTCCACAGATATAGAGCGAGTCATAAAGTACTTCCTGTTCTGAAGGAAGTCTCTGGCTTGGATTTTTGGCTCTGTTTCTTCATACACATGATCCACTGTGAGTTCTCGTCCCTCAGATCTATTCAAATGGTCAACTTCTTCTTCTTCTTCTTGTTCCTCCTCAATGCTTTCGTCTTCTTGACTTTGCAGTAAACTTTGGCCTTGGCTTTCAGATTGCTGCTGAACGACTGGGAAAGCATTGATGGCATCAAAATTTAAGATGGTAGGTATCGCTTCATCATGTTTAACCACATATTTGCCACAGTAGTTGTGATTTGTATCTGCTACATCATCATCTGAGACTATTTCAGAGGCCGAAAATGGCTGAGAAGAAGAAGAATTGGAAAAAGAAGTCAGATCGGACTCAAGGAGCGTTTCACCTCCACTGTTTGATGAAGGACAGTCTGAGGATTCAATAGGAGCTGAATGATCCTGAGATGCACTGTCGTCTGATAAATAAGGGCTTCCTTTTTCTTCTATTTGCTGTTTTTCTAATTGTATTTCATCATCCTCTTCTTCAATGGAAGTTGAAGACAAATCAGAGCTGTTCAATCCTTCCTCCAATGTAAGCATCATAATATCTCTATTGGCTTTGTCCTCCTTTTCTGTTATTTGGAGAGGTTCTGTTTGTTCAAAAAGGTCACACTCTGAAAGTCCATCTTTGTCCGCTAACGCTTCACCTGCATCACAAATATCAGGGAACATCCCATCTATGTCTTCTTCACTTGAAAACATCCTGTCTGGGACTATACCATTTGGGTAAAATGCTTCAATGAAAGTTTTATTAATGCAAATTTCATCATACAAGAATCTTTCTGTGTGTGCAGTGCATCCATAACCTCCATTAGAATCCAACTGAACATCAGAGTTTTTATGTGATGTTGATACACTATTTTTAATCAGTCTCCATGCTATCTTCCCAGTGTCCTCTACTTCAATCTGATCAGCCTCTATATTATCATCCATGTCTCTCTTACTGCATGAATCCGAGAGAAGGTCCATCGATTCTTCCTCATCCTCTGACTTACATGTTTCACCTTCTTCTAAACCCTCCGCCAAATCTAAATCAATTCCCTGTGCCAACTCATCCCCACATCCTAACTCATCTCCTTGTTCCACAATAACATCTGGTTCTGTCTCTTCTGCTTGCATTGTCTTTTCTGCATGTATTATTTTCTCAGCCTTCCTCTCTCGTGACCCCTCCTGTTCCCGAACTATTTTCCTATGCATTTCCGTCATACTCTCTCTTGAGTTTAGAGGTCTTCGGCTTTTGTTAGAGTGAAGCATATTGAAGTACATGTTTGAACTGAGATGATACTTTCTTTGTTTGGATGAAATTTTTGGTTTGGGTTCTTGATTATCACAAGATTATTCAGGAATAATTAGTTGATATTGCTCATTTAAGAGAGGCTCAGACTTGAAGTGTCCTCTGGGGACCAGGAAATACTCCTAAAACACAATATGAAAATACTTATATTTATTTACAAAAAATGTTTTTGCAGCAAAGTAGCATTGTGAACATTGTAACAATTCAGGGCATCAAAAATAGCTATCTCCTCACTGTAAAAAGACTGCTGGAAAATGTAAATACTATTTGTCTTCTTCGTATTTAAAAATTAATCAAGTTGTTTGTGAAATCCATTGCAACTTTTGAATAAAAAGTGGGTTTTTTTGAGGGTGATTTATGGCTTAAGATTTTCTGTTCACATCTGAATTAAAATGTATAGGAAAAAATACAATTGAAATTTACAATAAAAATAAGACTTTTGATATCACATACACGCACAATTCGCATAAGGTGTTTGAACAGGTTAATTTTCATTAACTTGACAGATTTAAACGTTCTGCTTTTTCCCCCTAAAGCCATGGTAAACAATATAACTGCATAGGCTACTCAATATTTATATGTACTTTTTGCACAATGACAAAGTGGAATTCTCGAGTAAAACTAAACTAAAACCACTAAAAGTATCAAAAAGTGGGCAACTCCAAACTCGATACTATTTAACACACCTTCAGATAATACATTTTCCCACAAACACATATTTCTCTTTTTCCTAAATAAAGTTACCATACTTAGTTTTCGTTACCACATCATCACGTTAAAAACTCACCTGCGCTCATCGTCGAACACCATCTTCCATCTAAGATACGGCAATGACAGGTCAAATTCATTCGAGCACGATGAAATAGTAATCCAGGGAGAATTTACACGAGATTATAACATGAGATTATAGATCAACTGCTGCATTCTCCTACTTCATCTCGTGATATAGCAGCAGTACAGGACAGCAGACACTCAGCACGAGCACGAGCGCGCGCGCGGACGAGACTTGCCGTGACTTCCTGAGGAAAGGGCGTCAGGACAAAAACCAAAAACAGTTTTTAAATCAAGGCAAAATTAAATTTTATATTGATATATATATATATATATATATATATAGAGAGAGAGAGAGAGAGAGAGAGAGAGAGAGAGAGAGAGAGAGAGAGAGTATAAATATTTGGAACACCGATTTTTAAGTTTTTTCCTAGTCTGTATCAAACTACATATAATAAATATATCTTTAAAATAAATATTAAAAATAAAAACTTTAGTCATTTAGTCACAGCTATTTTAGGCAGAAGGGCCTTCAGAGGCTGCAACTTTCCTCAACAACAGACATCCAATGAGCAGAATATTCTTCTAGTGTTCTAATATTTTATTTTCTATAAACTCCCTAGTGGCAATTTAAAAAAGTCATACTACGCATAACTAATCCATAATGCACGAAACGCGTACACACACAGAGAGAGAGAGAGCGCATTAATCTGATTTTGACATTCATAATATATTGTAATGTAAATCTCTGCATACTACAGTCAAGATCATGGGTTAAACCATAGTTCAGATGTCAGCGTCTGTTTGTAGATAAACAGTAAAGCAAAGCTACTGTAGAACTGACCAAAGGTCTAGCATCATGTTTGTTGAGTTAACCTCAACTGCAATTTGTGAAGGGACCAAAGAGTTGATTTACAAGTAAAATCTGCAACTGTTATTTTTACATGTATGATTAATTGTAGGAAGCCATTTCTATAGCCTTAAATAAGGCCATGACCTTTTCCCAACAGCTCTACAGAAATATGCTTCCTTCCTCAAACGTCTTTAGGCTGAGTTTAGTCTGGGTTAGTATGAACATTCAATTCTCCGGTAGAAAAGTACAATGAAAGAGGTAAACAATCTACTTCAAAAATAAGACTTAAACCGAACTTTAACTCAATACTTATTTTATGTGATGTAACGTTATTTTCTATAGATTAAAAACAGGTGTGCTTCTTGTTTCTAAAATGACTGATTTTTAGTAATATTCTGGGTACTAAGTGCAAAACTATGTGTGCTTAGATGTGAATAATATAAGATCTGTATTAGACTCTAATCTCTTTGCATCTGTATTGCAGAATTTTAGCAAATAAACTTGTCACAAACTTGTGGTGAACTAAAAGAAAAATGAAAATGTACACAATACACTGGATCAAACAATGCATGGTTTCTCCGTAGGGTCAAATTTGTAATTTTTATGCATTCCTTTTAAAATATACTATTCAGATCTTCAGGATGCTGCATGGTTTTGGATGTAATTCTACTGAACAAAGGCTGAAAAGATTAATGATATCCTCTTCTCCTCTACAATAACTGAGAAAGACAAATTTTTGTTATCCTTGAATCATATCCACTGCATTTAGACTTCCTTCATTCACAGTCCCCTCAAAAAAGAAAGAAACCAAGGGAGGTAGTTTATCACACTGGCACACAGAGGATCTGCAGTGTCTGACTCACCCAGGTTTGTAGTCATCATGCTAAAGTAAGCAGTCAGTAAACCTGCTGTAGGCAAACGTTAAGCACATACACAAAAATACTTTGTGGAGACAAACACACTGACACAAAATTACGGTTCATCGTTTGAACAAAGAAGGGAAAAAACACCCTGAACACTCCACCCTTTCCAGTTCAAGCAGGAAATGCTGAACATGATAAAGTAGGTTGAACGTTTATCAAGGATTCTGTGTTATCTGAGCTTCAGTCCTTTTGATCACATCAGTAAGGGTGTTTGGCTTTCACTGCAAATGTGAATGTGTTTAACAGTCTCTAAAGATGTGTTGAAGCAAGATATCACTAAATATTACATTTTAGATAATGCATCAGCTCTGACTGGAGAATTCATAGCAGCAATGAAACAATACATTTTCTAAGCAATTTACATTGTGATGCGTTTCCAGTCGATCCTGGAAGGAGAGTTGAGGAATATCAACTATCAAAGAAATATCAACTATAAACAAACAAGGAAGGGGATTTTAATATTTATAGTTCATAATTTCTGAAAAAGAATTAGTGTCTTAACGTATAGCTATTTGCAGTAATGTGCTTTTGTGTTAAAATCCATATCAATGTTGATTAACTGTAACACTGATTAAAAAGAGCTGCATTCAATCTTTATTAACTTACTCTTGGTGACTCGCCGAAGCTTGCTATCTCTGGAAATGAGTGTTTTAAAAATGATTGCAAGTAAAAACATCAACACCATGCAGAGATTTTTGTTTAAATTTAAGTTTTATTTAATAAACACAGCAGCAAGACAAATATTCAAAGCAATTTAAAACCTATTTAAATTTATGTAACTTAATGTGGTCAAGATACGCAAACATTTGAGATTAAAGCATGTTGAAAAGATCACTGAGGAGGACGGTTTCGTCATCATCATCCTCAGGCCCAAAAATAAAACTCCATCCTTCATAACCAGGTTGCTCGCCCATAAACAAGTCATCATCCATCCTCAGTGAATGAAGCAGCTCCTCTAAACTAAAACGCTGGAATCCCCTTTTACTATGAAATGCCCCTGCAACAACAAAGGGATCGCTGTCCTCTTTTTCAAATTTCTTAAATTTTCCCTCCCTGGCCTGATCAGGGTTAGTTAGGCGGTCCGTTTGATCATAGACTCGTCTCTTCTCTCGATCAGATAATACCTCATAAGCTGAAGAAAAAATTGAACAAAATAAATTATGAAATACTTAAATAGTAATTTTAAAATATACCTTTACATCCAAACACACCTTGAGCAATGTGTGTGAAGGTCTGCTGTGCATTAGGACTTTGGTTTTTATCGGGATGGTGTTTAAGGGCCAACCTGTGAAATGCTTTCTTGATCTCTCTTGAAGATGCTGAGCGAGAAACTCCCAGCAGCGAGTAATAGTCACTCAAACATGTACATGCACACATGCATAAAATAAGTACTATGCATGAATGCTCTGCTGTAGCCATCATCCACCTGAGAAGCACACAGAAATACTAAACAAACCAATAAATATACACTTTTCCAAACATTTAAATGCAAGGTTAAAGTACTACACTATTAAGCTATCATCATAAAGTCATATTTTGCCATGTGCACAAATACTTCACACTTTTGTGAATCAATTCACTCTCCAAGTTCATATAGGTTCATATAGGTGTTCCACTATGTTTGAAAGTCTAACAAAAGGCTTGTTTTGAACAGCAAAGCTTACATGCAATGGTGTGTAATTTTAAAATCAAAACAATTACTTTTTGTAGTTTTGCTATAGTGTATCTTATTGAAACTAGACATTATGTTTGATTAACATGACAGTTGAATATAATGTCACTTTAGGTCCACTTTCGTGCTTAAAAGGTTTAATTAGAAAAATAGAAAATAAACATCAGCAGACTTAACGTTAACGTTACCTGAGTATGACACCCAGCACCTTCCCAAAACAAATAAGGCTAATTGCGATTAACAAACAAACAATCACGCTAACTCAACGTTTCAATACGTAAAATGACCTGCTAACGGACACGATTCCTTCACTTGCTTGTTTCAGCCTCTTCACAAATTAGTGAAAACGCGAAATTTAAATATAGCATCACTAGTCTTCCTGGGTTTACCTGTTGAGCCTAATTAGTCGCCACCTACTGGCGTAATGGTTCGATCTGTTGAAAGCGAACCGATTTAGTGAACCGATTCACACGATTCGGTTCACTTGGATGATTCAAAAATCAACGGAGCACCGACATCCACGCACACGAGGGCGCTGTGTGGTTTCCCCCGCACGTCTGTTTTCGGTAGTCCTGCGCTTTTTGAGAGCGGCTTGTAAACACACGGCTATGGCTGCTGAGAGGGGCGGAGGCGACAACAACTTTAACGACGACATGGGCAACCAACTACAACTCCTGCCAGGTGCGTATGCCTGTTGCTTCCTAATAACAAGGGTTATATAGCAGCATCAAAAGCATGCCAGCTTAATGCCCTCCTAAGAACATGCAGGGAGATCTTTACTGACAGATCCCGATCCGCAGCTGTCGTTTTGCATGATAGCTGAGAAGGGGGCTTCTCTAGTAACTTCATGTGTCTGCGTACACCTGTTATGTAAAACACAATACGATATTCTGCGACACGTTTCGTTGTTGTAGCCCTTATAGCTGCAACAACAGTTTTGAGTGAAACGTACATGCATTTGTTGTTTGTTATTGTATTGTCAGCAGCCATTCGTTATTATAATCATTGTGTTATTCATCCAGATGAGATATTTGCGTAATTAATGGCTTTGTGCATGCCGGGTTGTCCTTAAATGACTCTGTATGTTTGAAACCGAAAGTGAATTAAATACGTTGTAAATCTAGTTGACAAACTGAAAGTGAATATTAATAGGAAATACAGTAAATGTTAAGTCAACTGAAGTCACCTTTATTTTTATAGTGTTTTTTTTTTTTTTTTAAATAGATCTCAAATTCATTTCAGTTTAATACCAGAGTTGACGTTGCAGAAATCTGGAATTATGAACACATTTGACCCAACACAGAAGTCACATTATTCAGCCCAGTTCATTTGTTGCCACCCAATAGTGTCAGTGCTGTCAAATTGGTAATGTATTGTTGAATATTAATAGTTATTAATGTTAGACCCCAATTAATCAATCAAATGTGAATATGCAAAGGAATCCAAACTCAACCCAGACTCAATTTGGAGGACCAGTTCTTCTGTCCTAAATGCATAAACATGATGTAATATTGTTTGGGATAAGTGAAATTATATTGTAGCATTAATTTCCATCTTTCTGTTTTTCTACAGAAAATGAAGAGGAAGAAGAGGATGACATGGAGACAGAGGATCGAGATGGTGAGGATGCAGAAAAGCCAAGTATTATAAACTTTGACACGAGTCTGCCAACTTCACACGCTGTGAGTGTCACCTGTAAACAGTACATTTAAACACCAGTCATGTGACCTGACTTGAGGCTAATGTGTTTAAAACCATTTGAAGTGCATAGCATCTTATTGATTCTTTTTAAATCCATTAGCATGCACATAATATGCAAGTAGCTGATGGTCAAAGTATTGCTTTATATAAAAATCTCAATCTCTTTTTGCACGTTTGTCTACGTTTGTGTGTGTGTGTGTTGTGAAGTATCTGGGCTCAGACATGGAGGAGTTTCACGGCCGTACCCTGCATGATGAGGACAGTGTGCAGAATCTGCCAGTTCTTCCTCACATCACACTCATTCTGATCCCAGGTCAGACGCTACCCTTGCAGCTTTTCCGCCCACAGGAGGTCAGCATGTTCCGCAACCTCATAAGCCAAGACCGCACGTTTGCAGTGCTTGCAAACAGGTATTAAGGTGCAGAATAATAACTACTCCACATTAATGATCAAATACCTTTAAGAACATTATCCAAGGTTGCACTGAGTGGAGCGTTTGCAGGTGTATTTATATTCCCACCATTTGAACATGCGCTTTGTAGTTTGACATGTTTCCATCTCTCCCAGTCCTGATGCGAGTGGAGTGGAGATAAAAGCAGAGTTTGGGACGACTGCAGAGATCTATGCTTTTCGCGAGGAACAGGAGTACGGCATAGAGACAGTTAAGATCAAAGCCGTTGGACGGCAGCGCTTCAGAGTGCATGAAATACGCACACAAGCAGACGGGTAGGGCTATGCACATGTGCTGTCCACAAAATGTATTGAAGTAATAAACCACAATGCTATTCTTCATTGACTTCAGGATTGTACTGTGAAGGAGACACTGCTATATTGTTTTTGCAGGATTCGCCAGGCAAAAGTACAGATTTTACCTGAAAGGATTCTGCCAGACCCTTTATGTGCACTGCAATTCCTGCCCCGCTTACACACACACACACCACAGATCAAACACTCACAAACAACACGGCAGGACCGGTGCAGCCAGATCTATAGACAGGTAACAGATGCAAAATGATTTTCCCTCTCTTTAACTAATTTGTGTGTGTTCATATAATATATATGTGTGTGCGTGTGTAAATGTCTCTGATAAACTTTGTTTACATTTTTGATCCACTTCTATATATAATTTAACTTGATTTAATTTGTTTTGACATTGCATTGTAAGTCGTATGTTAACACACAATAACCTTTCTCACTTTTTTTTTACAGAAGAAGATTAGTTGTGCTAGTATGACCTCATGGCCTCCTTGGGTGTATGCCTTATATGACTCTGTGAGTTTGATATCTTATTGTTCATTTTATTTTGTGCTGTTAAATGGTTAATCATGATTGTTTGTATCCAAAATAAGTTTTTGTGTACATAATATATGTGTGTGTATTGTGTATATTTAAAATGTATATATAAATACGCAAACATGCAGCATATATTTAAAAAAAAAAGACATATATATTTATATAATTTATATAATATGTAAATATATTTAATATATAAACGTAACATTTCTTAAATACATACATGCACGTGTGTGTCTTCTTTATATACGTAATAAATATACACCGTAAACATAATTATAACAAAACCAAACTTTTATTTTGGATGAGATTAATCATTTGACAGCATACATTTTATTATATTGTACCTTTTACAAATGCTAATTTTGCATAGTAAGCCTTAAAGGTGTGATGTATTATTTTTCCCCCACTTAGAAATGAACAGTACTATTTGACAGATGTTATTTATACAATTTTAGAAAAATCAATAATATCAACATTTCTATAATATCATGTATATGACAACATTTCAGCACTGATGCTTGTGTGTGTGTTTATCTCTAGAAAACTCTGATGAGCAGAGTAAAGAAACAGCTTCATGAATGGGATGAAAACCTTAAAGACGAGTCCCTGCCTACAAATCCCACAGGTACACGCTGGGTTCAGGCACACACAAATGCTCCCGGGCTCACACTCAGTCCAGCTGTTAAAGAGTGTCTCTCTCCCTGTAGATTTCTCATACAGGGTGGCTGCGTGTCTACCAATAGATGATGCTCTGCGACTTCAGCTACTGAAGATTGGCAGTGCCATCCAGAGACTGCGTTGTGAGTTGGACATCATGGACAGGGTGTGTATGGTTCCCTTTTTCTATAAAAGTATTTCTGTTTGTCCAGGAGTTTGTTTTATGCATTGTAACCCTGAACAAAAAAGCTAAAATATTTATGCACTTCATGTTTCCTTACAGTGCACCTCTCTCTGCTGTAAACAGTGCCAGGATACAGAGATAACTAGCAAGAATGAGATTTTCAGGTTAGAAACACTGGAATTCAACACTTAAACAGAAATATCTGTTGCTACTTCTGAAACCATATGATGGCTTTAAGGAAAACCTCCAAAGTTTATACAACTATTATTTCCCTTAATTTTAGCTCTCAGACTTGATCTTTCCTTTTAAGATTGAAATGAAAACAAATACTCATTCAGCACTCCTGCTTTTAGTCTGTCTCTGTATGGGCCAATGGCAGCATATGTGAATCCACATGGTTATGTTCACGAAACGCTTACAGTCTACAAGGCCAACAATCTCAACCTGATTGGACGACCTTCCACACTGCATAGTTGGTTTCCAGGGTGAGAGTCAACGCTTTTACATATTCAAAATGCATTTCTGATCATTTAATTACATTTTTTATTTGATGTTCATGCATAAATGCATTTCTTTGCTTAGGTACGCTTGGACAGTTGCTCAGTGCAGAAGCTGCAGCTCTCATATGGGCTGGAAGTTCTCAGCAGTAAAAAAAGATCTGAGTCCACCTCGGTTCTGGGGTTTGACTCGTTCTGCCCTGCTCCCGACAATCCCACAGGGCGAGGAGGGTGTCGAGGGGTCACGCTTGCTGTGCCTGTAATGTGATCGGAGCATCACTTGTGACCTTTACCCTTCAGCCTACAAGCATCTGCTCCCCCAGGGGTCTCTTCTGTCACCCCCAAAACCTCACCCAGAGAGAGAGAAAGTGTGTTTGTGAGTTCATATGTGTAGATGTGTGCATGAACAGGGAGAGGAAAGTAAAGGGGACATGGTAGCATAAGATACAGGAGTAGAAAGAACAGCAGAATGCAAGTTGTTGCCTTCACACACCTTGTGCTGTGTAAATTACAGCCTGATACGTGCAATATCATACCAGATGGGCTCTTTAAGATATTACAGTCTGTTGTAATGCACTTATTTTTTCCATCTAGCAGTCTTTTCATCATTATTACTGCCTAGATAACAGTTAAGCAAGATGTCATCTTGTTTAGATGTTTATGAGTATTGTGTATTGAGTCAAATCTCTAACACCAAAGTGTGAGGATCTTGGACATCTTCTTCAAAATAAGATCTAACCTGCTTCCCCATGCATTATCTCCCATGTGCTTGTGTCAGGTACATCTGGCACACAAATCCTGGCTAAAATTATCAGTTGGTAATTAATAAAGGAAATATCAGGGAGTTACCTTTATGTTATTTAGACTCGATATCAAGAGCCATTCTCAAAGGGTGTTTTGTATTTCTCAGTTTCTCTGTTTTGCGTCATCATTTATATTTGTTTTGTCTGGATATCATTTAATTGAATGATGTTATGATGTGTATGTGGAGTTGAGAGCCAAAAACGTGCATCTGGAACGGAATTTTTTTTCCTGCAGTGTGCATTGAGAAACTTCCTAAAATATAAAGATTCTGTTCACATGTTCAATAAATGGAGTTTGAAATACACACTTTACACAGAAAATCAGCACACAAACATGATCATTCTTCACTAGTGATTTACATAGCTGTAATAAGGAAACAAAACCTGATTCACGCTGACTTGCATATCTGTAATCTTTAAGAGGTTAAATACTGAAAAATTCTCGACAATAAACCGCTTCGGAAAAGTTGCATTGTGTTAATTTTTTTCAGGGATATTTTATTAGAATGGTTCCATATGATAACATTAGCTACATTAGTGAGCATGAATCAACAATAAAAAATAAAACAAGGCATTTATTAATCTTGGTTCATGTTTATTTCCGCATTTAATTATTATTAAAATAAAACTAGCTGTTATTACTTAACAGCTTATATTGGTCCTTCTTAGCTAGTGGGACTATTGTAAATTAAAAAAAAAAAAAAAATTTAATTATGCTGTATGTATACACAGTAGGAATCTTTACAGTTACAGTTTACACTGTAATGTTTTACTCTAGTGTCTTATGGTTTTCTTTCCGAACAAACCGCCAGAGGGAGGTGTTGCTGCGCAGTCGCGCTGTCTTCTTCGCTGGCTTCTCACATGATTACGTAATCACAACAAACGACAAGCTGTCCTGAAGAATGTTGACAGTCACGTACGCGGTCCGTTCACCGACGCTTTGGGCAGTGGCGTATACGTTTAATCTTTTTTAGAAGTGAACGTTAACGTTTCTAGTCTGTGTTTTAATTGCTTTTAGCGTGGCTGCCGTTCGTATCTTTGCATTAATCTTGTCCGGTTTTTGGAGATGCCTCAGGAGTCTACGGAGGGGCAGCAGGCGCTGCCGCTGGTCCGGTCTCTCGTCAGCCGGACACCGGCCTGCGTGGTGTTCTGTAACTGCAGTACGCGTGTCGTAAGGCCCATCTGGATCAACTTCCGCGGGGAGCCGCAACCATACGCAGATATTCAGCCGTACACCGGCCGACGAATGACAACTTATGTGGGTTCGTACTATTATTGTTGCATTATGGTCTCAATAAATGTGTTTTTCATCAGACAGACCAAACTGTTCAGAGAAGTGTTTGTGTTGATATCTATTGACGCGTTTCCATTAAGCGTATTTTTATTTCGCAATTGCAATTTGAAGTGTAACGTTAATGAAAACGCAACTAACGTTAGTAACTTAGTATCATGAACAAAGTGTACTTTTACACAACTGAGTTTTTTCTTTTCCCCAAAAGCGATCATTAATCTACGGAGAAACTACTGTTTTTTTTGTAACACTTTACAATAACAGTAACGTTAACTTACATGAATTATCATGTACTAATACAGGAATTAACAATTTCTTGACTATAAACTAATGCTGAATTAAGACATCTGTAAACTACAACATGACTGACATGAATTAAGGCATGAATAACGCCACCTTATTACATGTTATTTACTGCATGTTAGTTAATGTATTAATTAACACTTTGTGGTAAACTAAATCAAACATGCTTTTATTGCACAAAATTGTTTATAAATTTGCCACCTGCAGCTGTCACGTCAGGTGTTATTATTATCTAACATAGACGTCCTGTGACTATGGCGTTAAAATAGCTTAGTTTCAAATCTAGAGCACATAAAAACAAGACATGCGCCTAATGTGTGCGCAGAAAACCATTCTCGCAAGCATTTCTGCACAGCTAGAGCACACAACACTATAGTCGTGCAAAAACCGCTCTTACGAGAACTAGGGCTGGAGAATTTTATCGATTCTGCGATTATAAATCAATATTTTTTTTCCAAAGAAAGTATCGATTTTTAGCCGCGAGTATCGATACATGCTAGGGTTGGGTCGATAGACGATGTCATCGTCCATCGCCGATGGCCGATAGACATCACGATGCTCCGCCCCGCCACAGAAGCAGCAACCAGCTCGTGAAAAACACACTTAATCTATGGCGGCATATCTATGACATTAATAAGCGAGTGCACCACTGATGCCGGCGAGCGCGGTAAATCATTTCCGCGAGAGGAAAACAGTTAAACAATTAATTCAATTCAAGTAAATGAAACACTCACAAGATCACCAAAATCACTCCATCTCTTTTAAATCTATTAGAAAATGATGTAAGTGTATCAAATTATATAGAATCGTATCGTTTGCTAAATATCGTAATATATATCGTATCGTGAGCTGAATATTGTGTATCGTATCGTGAGATTAGTGTATCGCTACAGCCCTAATGAGAACGGCGCTAAGCAGGGCTCCGGTGTTTTGGAGGCAGGGATCAAATATCAGATCTCTCTGCTCTTGTGATTGGTCATGTCCAACACATACTGCTTATTATGGCTTTAGGAACAGTGTGTTTGTGTGTGTGGGTGTTTTTTTATTAATAATTAATCATTTAAAAACAACAATACAACACCAATACATATTTGTAGTAGAATATAAAAATCATCTATAAAACGTAATGAATAGTCTAGACATTTCAATAATCAAGAATCTATTTAGAATACTGTAATAATTTGTCAGTCAGTGCTAGCAGCGGGGTGCATTATGGGTATTTCTTGAGAGTTTACTCATTTTTGTTTCATTTAAGCAAGACAGTTGGGTTTTAGTTTGGGTGGGTCTGGTTCATTTGCAGCCCTGTTATATAAAAGTTTAACTGTTACCATCTTGGAGAGTGATGTGTAGGGGGGTGGCTTCTTGATATTGGGAGTGGGGGCTGAAAGAGGGCATTTTCTCAGTGAGTAATTCCATGTTGAACCTACTGTGTCACATCATGACTTCATGAGTTGTTAATATATAATTATTTCATGACTTTACTTGTCACACTTGGGCACATCATTACTAACTTTTCATTAATAAGTTATGAAATAATATTAAATCATGAGTTATTAATGCATCATTATGTCATGTCATTTCAAAGATTGACGAAAGTCTTATGGTTTTGGAACAAGTAATTTATGACACAATTTTGACAAACTAAGTAGTGCTAAGATCTTTGACTGAAAGTTTCTCATACTGTTTTTCTGTTTTGGCCAGGGCATCCATGGATGTTTCGGGATGCAGAAACTGATGATCCAATGGTAGTCAACAATAAAGAGATGTATTTACCAGCCCCCCTTGAAAACCGACAAGTCTCAATTGCCAACATCACATTGCCTGGTATAAATATTGCTTTCAGACTGATAACCAATGCTGTCATTTTGTAAATTAGTAATGGAACAGTCAATGTGAATTTTTGTTAATCTAATATGGACTTTCCACTTTATATTTGTGTTTACCAGTGCTGAGCTTGCGAGATCGCTGTCTGCAAGTTGTGAGGCGCCTGGTGCGCAGAGAAGATATCTGTCAGTTGGAGATCGCCCGCTGCCTACAAGATGACCTTGCTCAGAGACCCAGCATTCATATCGATCTACGACGCATTAGCCAGAGGGTGGAACAGAAGCTACTGGAGAATAGAGAACAGCAAAACAGATGAAAATATGAACATTAGCATGATTGTGAATAAGTACATATTTACTGAGAAAACCTGTGCACATGACCATGAATGGACAACATAGTCTGGCACTGTAAAAAAAAAACACTGTGTAAAAATATTTGTGAAATAAATATTTTCTTAAGCAAATGGACACTTTAAATATGGGTATCTTTAGGTTTCTCTGACAGGCACTGACTCCACAGAAAGAACTAGAAAATGCAGTTTTTTGTGTGACTGTCTGTGTGGTAGGCCTTGTGATTTTATATTTTTTGTAATACATTTCTCGGTATACTTTTACGCATTTCAGCTTCGTATTTGGAAAAATCTTTGTGCATAATAAAAAAAGTTACTAAATGTTTTTAATTATGTCTGCGTGTCTAATTATATGTCTAATGTCTATTGCATGAAGCCAGCATAATAAAGGTTTTACTCTGTTTCAGATATCTACTTCAGGAGAATAATTAGAATCATTAAAATTGTAAAATTAGAATTTTTGTTAGTATGGCCTCCACTTGCTTGTAAGCATGGCGGACAAGTTCTCAATAATGAGATGAGTGATGGTGTCCTGGGGTATTTCCTCCCTGGACCAGGGCATCACATCATCCTGGACCGAGGTGTAACCTGATAGCATTGGATGAAAAGAAGCAATGCCCCAGATGTGTTCTATTATATTTAGGTCCGACGAGTGTGAGGGTCATTCAATGGTATCAATTCCTTCATCCTCCAGGAGCTGCCTGCATACTCTTGCCACATGAGGCCTGGCATTGTCATGCACCAGGAGGAACCCAGGACCGACTGCGCCAGTGTTGGGTTTGACAATGTATCGGAAGATTTCATCATGATAACTAATAGCATTCAGTGTGCCAATGTATAAAGAAATTCACACCAGTGGCCTGTTGAACATAATATTGTGCTATTCCTAGGACTCTCCTGTCTTCTGGAATCTCCTCCATGCTCTTGAGACTCGAGACATCAAATCTTCTGGCGATGTATTGATGTGCCATTCTGGAGGAGTTTGCCTTTGCAACCTCTGTAGGCTCCAGATATTGCCACATACCATCCAGTAGACACACTGACCTTAGCCAAACGCAAAACTATTGAAAACATCATTGTAAAATCATTCCGTTTTGGGGGTTTTCTCATTTGTTGCCCATCTAGTGCATCTGTTGTTAATTTCATTAACACCAAAGCAGCGGAAATTGATTATCAACTTCCTCTGCTAATTAACTGATTGCTGATTAAAATGTGTTACTTTAAAAAAAATTCAGCACTGTATATTTGGAGTATACACCTTGTGTGTGCCTATGCAACGTTAGAAATTGACTTTTCAGGGGAGGAAACATAACAAAATATATACAACAATTCAACATTGCTAAAATTATAATCAACAATGCACTTTCAAATTAAAGTGAATAAAATTAAATGTTCCCTTCATTATCCCCTCAAAGCATACGCGCTAGCCTAGATATGTGCACACTCCATACTTAGTATGTCATTAAGTGTTCACCACTATGCAACGCTGTCTAGGATCTACTAGTAAGATGTTGAGCGTTGGCAGGAGTGAACGCATCGCTAATTACTTATTCACGCCGTACACCTGAACTTTCTTCATCCGTACAGGCCTTAAGGTTTGTAACATTAACTTTGTGGTTGCTTGGTCTGAATCAACGTTATCATGCACTTTTAGACTGTTTACCGCAACGGTGATTGTCGATATGCGCTCTGGGGGTCACAGTTGTAATGGCAGACATGAGGCTTTTGCTAATGATTAGCATCAGTAAATAAATAATAGTTCTTTGAATTACCACGCTAACGTGTTTTACAACGTATACAGGTTTATTGTTTTTTCTATATTTACGTATAAAAAGAGACGTCGATGTTTTTTTAAATATTTTAGCTAACGTTAACCTATAGGAATGTGTTTTTAGACACGTAAATATTAAATGAAAAATACTCTATATTTTACTTAAGAGAATCTCAAAGATCTTTGCAAACTCCTAACTCTGGTTTCTGAACTCCTATCTTTGAGCGTTTGGCTTGTTTTCTGTTTCCTCAAAGAATCCGCAAATAAATTAATCTCAAATAAGGATTTAAAACGGCTGCACCTGTTTGTGTTTCTCATTTTTAAATCATGTACACGTTTCCTTTCTTAAGGTCTTAGTACGATGAACTGCAAAAGGGAAAAGGTTAAGTTTGCATGGCTGAGTAAGGCCAAGGACTCCCCCAGAAAGCTCATGAAGAACAGTGTGGGTGTGGCACAGCCAACATGCTGGGATGGAGATGATCAGGACGGTGATATAAGAGAGGCTTGCTCTAGCCTGAACACATCTACAGGGTCAGTTGGATTGGGCGACATGGAGAACATGTGTCTTAGCACCCCATGCAGTACACCCAAAGCGCGCATAAAACTGACTGGACGACACAGAGCACTGTTGAAAAAAAACAGTCCTGGTGCGGTAAGTAATAATATAAGTTATAAATTGGATGTGTATTTAAAAGTTGCATATATTTGACTTGATTGGTGTTTTTTGTGTGGCACATAGGACAATGATTCAGGACAGCAGTCCTCTGTTGGACCTTCACCTCCTTCTGCTGGAAAGAAAGGCAGAAGTCCAGAAGAAGGGCAGAAAGTAATTCTCCTCAAAGCGCTGAATGATGCGATGGGAAATTCAAACAAAATGTCATCAGTTGGTGGGCCTAAAAATCAATCTGCAAAGAAAACCCCAGACACACATATAAAGGCAGTTAAGGAGGAAAGCACATCTGACCTTGACTGCTGCTCATTCAGTGAGAAAATTGAAGGACTGATCGAGACTACAGATGATGGGCCTTCTTCGCTGGAGTTCATAGACACAGAAGATGATGGGGCAGAAATAAAGCTGGATACCAGGGTAATGAATAAATTGTACTATTATTATTATATGTTTGAATGCGTAGCGCTGGAACTCTATTGTAATTGTTAGGATTGTTTTTATTCTTATTATTCTTCCCTATAATTGATCGTGCAGCCCAAAACGTAAGGCTTAGAAAAAGCTGAAAACTTGGTCAGATGGTAGTAGTCCTCCTTGCTACTCCGGTGCAAAGAACCGGCCCAATCAGACCATAGGTGGTTAGAAACGCAATGAAAAACGCGTTAGTGCTAAATAACTCCTAAACCGCTTGATGTAGACTCAAACGTTAACGTTTCTGGAATCCTTGTCAATCCTTGTGCAAAACCTACTTTTGCGAACTAGTCCTAGGTTTTTCACCCTAATAAAAATCGAATTACCAAATAAAAAAAATTATCTATTTTAAAACCATTTAACGTCACTGCAATACAGAAATGTGGAGGGGAAGAAAAAATTATAATAATAATAATAAAGTTTAAAAAAGAAAATCTATGTAATATCAAGTGAACCAGCAAGTTTGTTTTATAAGCACTAACCTGTGTATTTTGTAGTCACAGGGGACGCACTTCTTCATAATTTTCAGCACATCATCATCAGTTATTCGATGCGCATGTTGGACTGGTCTTAAAAGTAAGAATTTAGAAAGGAATCGGCCACTAGTTTGCGCTAATGAGTTTTTTGACTCTGTAATCACTTAGATTATTGTAAGGGTTAGGTAATCTAGACAATATGCATATCATTTTATAAATCTCCTCATGATGAGCAACTTTGCCTGAAGAACCATTGCTGTCAATCAAACCATTCATTAATTATTCACAAAAATGTAAAAAAAAAAACTTTTTGTATTTGATTAGGGCTGGAGCTAAACTCTGCAGGACACCGGCCCTCTTGGACCGAAGTTGCCCAGCCCTGCTTTATATCCATCAAAAGTGGCATTTATTTAGAAATTCTATTTTAAATGTTAAATGCTGGTTTAAAACATTCTATTCATTAAAAAAGATTTCTGGAAAATGGAAGATAAAATGGAAATTCTAGTGTCCACAATAAAGAACTGTTTTTACCAAGACATATTTATTGATCGTAAAATCAGCATATTAGAATTATTGCAGAAGGACACTTAAGATCAGAGTGATGGTTGCTTGAAATTTTATCTTTGCCATCTCAGTAGTGAATTACATTTTAAAATACATTGTTATATAGATTGCAATATTACTGTTTTAACAATGTTGATTATCAAATAAATGCTGCCTTGGTGAGCATAAGAGACTTTCAAAGCATAAAAAAAAAATCATACCATCCTCAAACTTTTGTAATGGGCAATATACTGTGCTTAAACTACCCAGTGTAAGGTTTGTCCCACAGCTGACCTAAACTGATAGTACTGGTGATTAACAAAATTTTGTATGTTTCTGTAGTGGTTAATCCACATCGGTATGTGTACGCTCTTTAGTCACAGTACTGTTTCTAATGCTAGAATATAATTATTGTTGGAATATAGTCTATTCAAAGACAGATCGCACAAAGGTTTAATCCAGGGGTCACCAGACTCAGTCCTGGAGGGCCGGTGTCCTGCAGAGTTTAGCTTTAACCCTAATTAAAAACACCTGAACCAGCCAATTAAGGTCTTACTAGGTATATTCTTAAACTTCCAGACAGGTGTGTTGAGGATAGCTGGAGCTAAAATCTGCAGGACACCGGGCCTTTAACATCATGTTTGGTGAGTCCTGGTTTTAAATCAGGCAATTAGAAACTATTAGAAACTATTTGGATTATCAGGGACAAAGGAGGCAATTTAAAATCTAAAGATAATGGGCCAGTTTCCTAATTTAGGAATTTTAAGAATGTCTTACAAAAATGCATTATCTGTGAGCATTTTAAGACCAAACAATGGCGATAATGTATTTTAAGATATCTCCGTGCAGGCTTTTTCCAGTTTAGACAGCTCTTAACATTTATTTTAATCTAGGACTAGTCTTAAACCCTGTTCGGGAAACTACCCCAATGTGTACATTTTTGCAGATAATTTTTTGTTATTGTGTAAATAAAGACTCTTAAGTTGTTTTAATTTATTTGTACAATAAAAAGTTTAGTTTTATAAATGTATTTTAAGATAATTGCTGTTGACTTTGTCTCTATGTACAGAGTGTAATCCTAAAGCGGTCAGATTCGCCGGATTGGTCTGATGTTGAAGACTCGGAGCAGGTGGAAGTCTTCTCACAGGATGAGTCTTTCAAAAGAAAGGGGCGACAAATAGCTGATCTTAAAAGGAATTGTGAGTGTGTGGATAATGACACTCTTCCAGCTTTGGAATGCCAGCCTTACTCTTTATCACCAGCTTTAGAACCTTCAACATTCCCTCAAGCTCTGTGGGAACCGAGGTCAAAAGTGGATAACAGTTCCCCAACTGTCCCAGCCAGGGGTATGGAGCTTTTGTCTGAGCATTCACCTCAGAACACAGCCTCTGACATCGAGCCACCCAAGAGCTACACAGTCGGGCACTCTCTCAAATCACAAGAGTCTATCAGCTCTTCTCCAATGGTTGACGCTTACCCTGGGCTCAGAACCTTTACATCCGCCCCATATACACCCAGTTACTGGGATTACTCGCGTCTTACTACACGCAGGACTTCAGAATCAAATATTTATGCATCCTCACGGATGCTCCTTACTGAGGATGCTGCCACTCGGAGGATGTCTCTTGGCTCTGAGCCTTTCTGGCTGTCAGATTTGAACTATTCACAAGCGCATTCTGCAGGATTCATTGACACGCACTGTCACCTTGACATGCTCTATGGGAAGTTGGGTTTCCAGGGAAGTTTCCAAAAGTTTCAGAGCGTGTATGCGAGTACTTTCCCAAAGGAGTTTAAGGGCTGCATCGCGGACTTCTGCAACCCACGGATCACACAGAAAGAGGCTATCTGGGAAGGGCTACTAGGAGAGGAGAAAGTGTGGGGAGCCTTTGGTTGTCACCCGCATTTTGCCAAGGAGTATAACAACACTCATGAGCAAAGCATTCTGGGTGCTATGCGTCACCCTAAGGCCATTGCATTTGGAGAGATTGGTTTGGATTACTCGTATAAGAATTCTACTGACGCATGGAAGCAGAAAGTGGTATGCCAGATTACTTCCAAATATTTTTAGAATTAATTAGAATATAGTGTTTCTCACTGTTTTTTTTTGTCTTTGGTTAAGGTGTTTGAACGGCAGTTGCAGCTGGCTGTGTCTCTCGGGAAGCCTCTTGTCATACATTGCCGTGATGCTGATGATGATGTGCTGAAAATTATGAAGAAGTGCGTCCCCTGTGACTACAAAATACACAGGTTAGTGCTTATAAAACAAACTTGCTGGTTCACTTGATATTACATAGATTTTCTTTTTTAAACTTTATTATTATTATTATTATTATTATTATTATTTATTTATTTATTTATTTTTTATTTTTTCCCCTCCACATTTCTGTATTGCAGTGACGTTAAATGGTTTTAAAATAGATAATTTTTTTTAATTTGGTAAACTAAGAAAATGTATGACTTGTTTTGGAGTGAAACATTTATTTAGAAGTAAAACTTAAGATTTTTTATTTTTTTGAAAGAAGACTTACAAAGTCTACATTCGATCAAATGTTCAGTAAAAATAACAATTGTATTGTGAAATATTATTAAAATATTATACATTTTTTCTATTTTAACCTATTTTAAAATGTCATTTATTTCTATAATGTCTGTCTGTGGTCTTGTATAATGTAATATTTGTGATTTCAAACAGTCACGATTAATTGCATCTAAGTTTTTGTTCACATAATGTGTGAACCATTTAAGTCTGTATAAATACACAGAAAAATGTTATGTTAATATAAAATATATATCTGTAATATAAATAATATACATGTAAATATTTTCAAAATATGTGCTGTGTGTGCGTTTATATAGACATAATAAATATACAAAGTACGCATGCATTATTACGTAAATGAACTAACTTGAGTCATTGTGTGTTAGACACTGTTTTACCAACAGCTATTCTGTGATTGAGCCGTTCTTGAGTGAATTCTCTAACCTCTGTGTGGGTTTCACTGGACTGGTGACGTACCATCACGCTGCAGATGCTCGAGACGCTGTGAAGAAAATCCCACTCAACAGAATCTTACTGGAGACCGATGCACCGTATTTCCTACCCAGACAGGTATCGGGGCGTCTTACTAGGCACACATTGTTTGATTCCACTTGCATATATGTGTGTGCCTTGTCATTCTTCAATACATACAAATAATATTCTTCTCTCTGTAGGTGCCTAAGTCCACATGCAGGTTTGCTCATCCTGGTATGGGCATACACACACTGCGTGAGATTAGTCTGCTGAAGGAAGAGAGCCTAACCACGGTACTGCAAACAGTCCGGCAGAACACCAGACATATATACGGCCTGTGACCGGAAACACCTTGTTACTTTAGCTACTGAAGTCCTTGTATCCTTAGTCTGATCTGTCATCAGCTTAGTCTTGCTAAAAAAGTTAATATTTGTATTTCAGTGTACTGAAGTGTGTGCTTATAAGTGTATGAGAATTGATACTTAAGTTTTGTAAGTGTTGTGGGGAATTTCACATCTGTTAAACATGTTAGAAAAGATTAATTTTAATATCTCTTCAGTTTTGTGTTTTAAGATGGTTCTTTGTTCTCGGGATTCTTTTGTCGTGTATCTGCATGCATTATTACAAGTTATGTATGCTTGTAAGACATAAGTGGCATAAAATGCTGGCTTGTGTCTATAATTGAATAAGTCATTTTTCCTTACACAATCACGTGAACAGATTGTGAAAACACACAACAAATGGCTTTTACCAAGGTGTTGGTTTTAAATAAATTGAGCTTTTGTCTAAATGGGAAGATTGAATAAATTGTCTTGTATATGCGACATGAGTTTATGAAATTATTTTTTGAGAACCTCCTTTTTTTTTTTTTTTTTTTTTCAGTCTTTATTAAATGTGAAACGGGTGCGATTGAGCAAGGAAAAGATAAACAAGAGGCAAAAATGTATTTATTTTTGGTCATTCTTTAATTTGTCAAATTGTGGCGTCTGGAAAATAATTTTAAACAAACATTTTTAATGGTTTATAAGGAATTGAGTCTTGCAGAACTGGTAGCTCTTGTCAGAACTCTGGAAAGAAAAGGAAAAAAAAAACATTTAATAATTTTGTATAAGACTAAAGTTTCTAAAAGACAACAAGTATTGCTTTGAAAAATAATCTGCCACAAAGTAATTGTAGTTTCAGGGTTCATGAAGGATCTGAGACACTATTTGGGAAATGAAACTATTTTCGTGTATTTTAATCTGCTCCTAAATTAAGAATTTAACTCACCAAGTGGGGAATCACTAAGAAGATTGACCAGAACCTTCTGCAGCACAGGACCGTATTTCTCATACTCTGCTTTGCTCAGAGACACAGACAGTTCAAACGGAGCACTCATCTAAATGAATAGTAAGAAATTATGACTGCAGTAGTAACTGATTGAAATCCTATTTAAAAGTGTACTAGGATTGAGTTTTTACCATGAATTGGTCATCCTCTTTAATCACTGGGATCTCTGGCTCGGCAACATCTCTTCTGCCCACCCGTGGTGGTCTTCGACCCTTAAAATTGGACACATTTATTGCCATGCTTCTAGCATTAATTCCTGTAATTAGGCTTTTTTTTTTTTTTAATTGGTTTACTCCAAACATATAACACATCCACAGAGACATACACTCACCTGTGGCTTCTGAGCAGGACTGAGGAAGCTGGTGCCACCTCTCACAGACTCAACACACAAGGAAAGAGCACATAAGAGCAGAAACATCTGACTGGCACGACAACGCAGAGGCATCCTGGGAAGTCACCTGGTTTAGTTCTGTTTTACAACAACACTCTTAATGGCTGCACTTTCAAAAGTATGCAATATACATGCAGAGTGCACAGAAATAGTAAAAAAAAATTAAGTCACCTTCTCAAAACTGCTTCTGTAGGTCTACAAACTAAGATCTGCTTCTCTCTTTTATAATAGCCTTTGGTTAACGATTAGCATTAAAGTCTACAACAGTAACTGAAAACAAACAGAACTAAAAATCCCTGATTGTTACTGTATGTGTATGAAAGAGATCTCCCTTAGGGTGATATGAATATGATGATAACAGACAAGTAAAGTCATATGGTGGCACACTGCTGTGTCAATAGCTGTTAGTGTTACTAGACCACTGAACTATTCCCATGGCAAGTTTATTTGACTGACCTGTTAATTCCTCTGTAACTGGAACTCATGGCCTATTTGGTGCAAACACACTATTAAGTGGACTCACCTTTGTACGTGTTTGGCATCCTACCAGCGTGAAAAGTCTTCATATTTTTCACTAACAAAAATGTACCACAGTATCACCATGTTTTTTTATGACATGATTCCAGCATGCTAAATCTTTTGAATATTTAACATGGTTTAATATGTTGTGCGGAGCAGGGGCATATTAAAGCAATTTGACGTTAAATTAATAGTTTTTATATTTTTCACTAACAAAGGAATACCGCAGTAAATTGTCATGTTAAAATGTGAAATACTATTGTAGTGTGGCCTCCGAGACAGTAGATGGCAGAATGCATTTGTCCTTTATAGAGATACACTGTTTTGCTCTCTGAATGTCAGTGTTAGCCTGATTTAAAACTCTACAGTTAAATATGGATAAAAAGAAGAAACCATATAGTGTCACAGCGTCATCAGTGAGTAATTCTTATCTTAAAGTGCTCTTTCAAACAAGAGGAATGCGCGTTTTTGTTAGTTTGTTATGCTTAGCTTAGCATGACGGCCGACAATAAACTAGCATTGTGAGGCTGTTTTTAAACTGGGAATGATGACTCTGTTCTTTTGAGTCTCTCGACTAACATCCATTAAATCTACATTTCAGCTGGTTGATTTGAAAGCGGAATTATATCGGAAACAGGAACAATTTAAGCACGACCGGCTTGGCCAAGATGCAGGAGCTTCACAGAGGCCAAAGCCAAAAATAAAAGTAAGACGAGCAATTATTGACAGCTAGATATGATCACTGATTTATTACATAAAACGCCTGTTGTGTTTGATTAACGTTATGTGTGTATGTGCTCATAGAAGCCCAATATCTGGAGCAAACCGAATGAAGGAGTCAGTGCACGAGCTCAGAGGGACGTTCAGCAAACTGTAGAGGAAGAAAACACACTAGATAAGTCCAGGTAAATTCACTTTAAACTGGAACTACAGTGTTCTGATTCATCATATCCTCTTCATTATTTTCTGCCTTAAAAGTAAAATTTATGAATGTTGGAATATAACACAATAAAACTAATCAATGCAGGTGTAGCATGTTTGCAGAAGACACTTTTTTGATAATAATATAATACAATAGATTTTATATAGAAGCATGGCTTAAGTGTCCAAATATATTTTTGTTACCATAACATTATGTTGCCTTCAATAATATTTCAGAAGTTGTTTTATTTGCTGCAGACTGTCTGTCATTCACAAATTGGAATAAAACAAGGGCTCATACTAATGAGGACATATCATATCAACTTTTTGTGCATCTAAATATATTTTATTAATATGGTATAATGGACTATATACATCTTACTCTTTTTGGTGCTGATATATAATGTAATGTAAGGTAACTATAATATGTAATTTAATATAATGATACAATGATGACACTTTGTTTGCAATGTATTTATTATACACTGAATATAAAATGTTTGAATTCTGTGAAAAATAAAATGATGTTAAAGAATTCATGATTCAGATTCACCTTGTTCAAACTGTGAAATATAATCATATTAATGTTTTCCTGATGCATTATGCAGGCAAAAATTGGAAGAAAAGGCACGTCTTTATGAACAGATGACAAAAGGAGATTTCCCAGGTATATACTTGCTGGCATTCCCTTATTCAAATATTTTACTTCTGCTTTGTATGTTTGTAATCTAACTGCATTTCTTTTTATCTTTAGACGAGGAGACTGAAAGTCTTTTTCTGGTGGACTTCACCCAAAAGATCATCAACCAGAGGAATGAACCACAGACACTCACTCCAAATGTAGTCGGGGTCAGAGATGGAGAGGACTCTGATGTGAACATCCCTGTTCCACCCCCACAGAACGCAAATGAAGAATGGTACCATGTGGTTATGAATCTTTATACGTTTTTTTTTTTTTACCTGATAATAAGGCAGTATGATTTTACCTTAGAGTTGGATTCCTTTTGTTTTTTGCAGGGTGGACTATGTTGATGCATTAGGACGTTCTCGAAGATGTCTGAGAAAAGACCTACCAGATTTTCAGAAAATGGACCAAGAACTCCAGACCAAGAGGTGCATTGATTGTTCTTGTCGTTGCTGTTTTGTATGTAACGAATTGGCATTGTGGATCTGTTTTATTGTGTGCAGGGTGACGGGTGCTGACAGGACACTGTTATCCGATGACATGAGGAGAGAAATGCAGAGAGAGCAGTGGGAGAGAGAGGAAGAGGAGCAGATGAAGAAACCTGTTGGACCCATTCACTATGAAAATATCAGAGAGCAAGGTGAAAAGTCTTAGTGCCTCTGTGAGAGTGTTGAGTTACGTCTTCATAGTGTCTCACATTATTTTTTTTATGTGTCTGTTTCAGAGGCCAGAGAGCTGGGTGTTGGTTATTTCGCTTTTGCCCCGGATGAGGACCAACGAAGAAAACAGAGAGAAACTCTAGACATGCTCAGAGACCAGGTCAGATGAACTGAATTAAATAAAGAGTCAGTACAGCAGTTTAAGGTGTTGTAGGTGGGCTTACAAGCCAAAGACCTCCAAAAGCATATCCAGTGTCCGATAAGTGTTCAATATCAGCTGATATACATCTTATCTGACCAGCAAATCTAAATGAAATAATAATAATATTAATCAGCAGTAACTGAAATGGTACCAATATATTGTGCATCCCAGTTTCTGGAAAGCTATGTGAACACATTCAGAAAGTGATATTGATAGTTATTGTTTTTGCTTTTAATACTTTATATCGATAGTCCACTTTAGATATTCTACTAACAGGAAGTAACTTTGCAACTACAGGTCAATTAGCAGTCATTAGAGTATTAGTCTGCTTAATGTCTTCTAGCAACTTATTTTGATAGGTCCACAACATACTACATACTAACTATCAGAAACTTTGCAAGTACATGTCAGCTTATTCTACTAACCATAAACCTACCCTAACAGTCTGCTCTGAGAGTTAGTAGACATGTAGTTGTGAATTAATAAGAGTCAGTTGGTTTAGTTGACATGTATTTGCAAAGTTACTTGGTTAGCAGAATGTCTAAATGGACTGTCAAAATGAAGTGTAACCAAACAGTTTATATTATTAACTTGGTTTTTGATTAATTTAATTTTTCATTTTAAAACAATTTTTGTTCATTTCATCTAGGTTGCCGCCTATGTATACAGTATACAACTAGTGAGCTCACTATATCCTAGCTAAAGTCTAAATCATCTTTTCATAATGCTTTCTTTCTGCAGACCACAGATCAGCGCCACAAACGTGAGCAACTGAAGGAGAAGCGGAAAGCTCTGCTTGAAGCCCGACTTGCTAAAGTGAGGATGAGGAGGATGAAGAAAAGCAAGCTGGAGCCAGGGGATGAAGAAGAGGGTGTGTTACTGAATACTAGTCATTTTTTTAAAAATGCCTATTAATGTGTATATTTGTGTTGGTGATGAATTCTAAGGCATATGTGGTTGTTTCTGAATTATGTCTGGTGTTTTGTTGTAGCCGCTGCCCCTGACAATGATGAAGATGATGATGAAGCTTTGGTTGGACCTCCAGCTCCTCCAACAGCGCGTAAAGTGGAAGTAGAGATTCAAGAGAGAAAAGACACCAAACCTGGCGTTCCACACGTAAGAGAGTGGGACAGAGGCAAAGGTACACACCATATTCCCTTTTACCTCTTAATTGGCTTTAGTGTTTACATTTGCTTTTTTGAAGATGCGTAATGTTTATTTCCGTTTCCAGAGTTCTCCTGGGGTCAGTGGACCAGTCGTCGTCGAGAAGAGCGAGACTCAGAGTTTGCTCCTCCTTCTGCTTATTATGCAGATGACACAAGATCCAGTCACAACAGAGCCACAGACAAAGGGCAGAGCAAAGGAAAACTTGCATTCAAGTGGTCTGAATCCTTAAAACCCACAGACAGAGACACGGAGAACATGTCTGGCTCTAGTCAAGCTTCTAACATACCCACATATACATACCCACAACCTTCTCAACCACAGACCGCTCAAACACAGAGTCTGGACGACCTGTTATCATACTACAAACACTCCACGTGAAAGTGAAAGCCTGGAAATCACTGGAAACTATGGGGCTTGGCAAGCTGCATCAGTTAGTCTGGATGCATGTCGGTCTTAAACGGCAGTGGCAGTAAAACTGTGTACTAAAATGTAACTGTATGCAAATGCAAAAGTAGAATAAAGAATAACAAGAATTTTGTCTGATTTTTATGCATTTTTCATTCCATCTATCGTTTCAAATTCAACAGTATTCTTAATCATAACTAAAATTATGTTAATCAAACATGATAGATTTAAACTAAGCTGAGCCTTCTCAGTTTTACCGTTTTAATGAAGTGTCTTCTTGTGTTTATCACAGTCTTTTTTTTTTAACTATTTGACATCTAGGTAACTTGAATGTGTTTCTGCATGCTATGAACACTGGTCAAAGTTTATGAGTTGCACCTGACTGCAGTGTAACTGCTTAGTTACTCAGTAGCCTGTAATAAGTTGCTTTACAAGTTGGTTCACATGTAATGTGTCAGTTTATTCCATATGTCGTTTAAACTATATTGGATAAAATTTCACATACGTCCAAATCGCGGGACCAGAGTGACCTTTGCTCCGAAGGATATCCTGTCTCAGCAGGAATGTGCGTGTGAGCATTTTGCATCGACCAGAGAGAGAGCAAGGAAGGAAGAGTGTAGAAAACTGAGGTGAAGATGAGAGAGGACAGTGAAATGGTTCGTATGGAAGACTGAGAGACGGTTCTACTTTTAGTTTTCTCATTTTTCTCAATTTTTTTTTCCTTTTGAAGATTAAATCAAAGTAGGAAACCAGTTGAATGCAAGGAAGATGGTAAGTAACTATTTCTGGTTGTGATTGTCACATGACTACGTAGTGACATGCTGTTCAGCCATCTGCTGACTGCAGTCAGTTTAATTTGTTAGTATTTATGCGTTAGATATCATAAATTAATGATTTATTAATAGTCAAAACGATCAGATCTAAATATGTTATTGATTGTTGTTAATGTTAGTTCATAATGCATGCTGTAATATTGTGGACTTTTATTATTACCTCAAGAGATATAAAGTCTATTACATTTCTCAAACTTGGTAATATAAAGCCAATGAGATTATAGCTGAATGCAAGCTTATTTATTTATTTTTTTCATATTGATATTCATATGATATATGTGCATATCATATTTTTTTCATACTGTGCAAACGTCTTTATGAGTGTTTTAGGAAGGTTCAAGGGCAGAAGCAGCACTCAGTGTAAGTGCGAGCAGCATCAGAATCACTGATGTGACTCAGGATGGAGATGTTTTGACATTTGCGATCACATCCCAGAAAGTAAGATCTCTGTTAAATACGTAATACATTGTAGTTTTACGTCTTGGTGAACATTAAAATATTATCATTTCGTTCCCTCAGTTGAACAGCAGTGCTGGGGTGTGTGTTTTTCGAATATATGAGGACTTTGACTGGCTTCAACAGAGTCTATTCTCACAAGAAAATCTTCCTGGACTTCAGGGAATTATAGTGAGTGAATTCTCTAAAACTTACAATTAACATCAACATTATCATATCTATGGATGAGGAAGTCACTCAAATGAGATGATTATTCCCACAGTTTCCACCTTTGCCTTCTAAAGCCCTTCCATCGCAGTCAAACACCCAGACCAAAGCACTCAAACAACTTGGTTTGTATTATTTGAATTTGCTTAGGCAGTTTAGACAAAATATATCTGCATAATGTTAGTTTTTGCATTTTTATTTATTGTTTTGCACAGATGGTTTGATATTTTATTTCATATGCAATGCGTCTTATACATTTTCTGTATATGTGTTCAGGGTTCCTGGCTCTAGGACAGGACTGGCAGAGTTATTGTAAGGCTTTGGAGTTTTATCTCCAGGAGGTGGCAGCACACCCAAATCTCTGCAAGTGCACAGCACTGGACAGCTTTCTTATTAACACTGAAGTACTATAAACACACACATTCATTAATTCAAATTCAGCATTACAGCCTGTTGTATGATTTCTCTAAAGAAAATACAAGGCCAGTAAATACATTTAGTTCAAACGAATTCAACTAACCAGGCTAACCTCTTGAAAATTCCAGCTTAGACCAACTGAAGGTACCAGTTGTAAAAATTTGATTCTGATTCTGATAGTAGCTACCTAGCTGGTCATTACCTGAGCCAAAGTCTTTTAGTCGGTTGACCAATTGTTTTATAATAAGATTGTGGAGATGGTTGCCAATGCTGGATCAGCAACAAAGTAGCTAGCTACTATTTTCCAAAAAGAAGTGTGACCACCACCTTTATTAAACTGGTAAGTGCTGATTTATTTTTCAGCAGTGTTTGCGACAAATATGGGTTACGCTTTATATTGATAGTCACTTTAGACATTCTACTAACTTTGCAACTCTCAGAGTAGACTGTTAGGGTAGGTTTAGGCTTACTAGGTTAAGTCGACATACACTTGCAAAGTTTCTAATAGTCTGTATGTTGTGTATGTTCTACTTTTTATAGGCTTTTTATTGTTTTACGATTTTGCTCTTTTTTTAATGTCAGCACCTTCATCAGTTTTGAGGGACAGAGGACAAAATCTTTGTTGATAATCTTACTTTTGTCAATGCATGTATTTTTTGACTAGTCTCCTGGAAAACAGCGAGGCAGGAAAGGAATCTTTAATCGGCTCAGTCAGGCTGTGGAAGAGATGAGGAAGGAAAGTCACAAGGTATCTGTGTGTGTTTGGGTTTATGAGTGCTTTATGCACCTCTGGGAAAGTTTTTCAACTAAACACAGCATTATGATATTTGACTATACAAACATCATAGATCTATTAATGCAATTTATATCACAAATGTAACTATATCATTTTTGAATCCCCAGGATGTGGACAACGTCTTTCAGAATGAGAGAAACAAAAACACTAATCTTGCTGCTTTGTCGAAGGTTGCCACAGAGGTACACTATTTAAGCATTTTTTTTTGGGGGGGGGGGGGGGCAGTGGACTCATTAAATGTTAAAAATTTTATAATTAAATTTTTTGTTGTTATCTTAAAAGAAATTACTCGATGTTGTGACTACAGAGCAAAGTAAGTGTTTATATGTATGCTCAGGACACGTTATTTAGGTATACGTTATATCACTATGTTTGTATGTTTTACAGAGCTTGCTTTGGCCTGTGGACATTTCTCCACATCTCTTCATCTCTGTGTGAATCAGGACGATGCCGCTGCTGTGGCCTTCTCCAAGTTAGAATTTACTAAATAAAATACACACATTGATTTAAGAGAAATTGTGTGAGGGAAATGCTTGTTTATGTTGTGTTTCTTTAGGGTTTGTCTAAAGCTGTCGGATGTTATTGAGGCAGTAAAGGTGAGACCGCTTTAAATGCTCAAGCTTTGAAAACTATTAAGAGGTTCTTAGTCATTCCTCTATTTATCTACATTTGTTCCATACAAATAATTGGATTTGCTCTGTTTCTTTAGCGAAACTTTGAGAAAGTTGCCAGTAACAATCTGTCCACTCTTGGTTTGGGTCTGGACCTGGAGTCTCGCTACCAAGAAGCAGAGAAAGTATGTTCTACTTAATGTGATTATGAGTACTATTCAAAAGTAGATTGCCCTTTAGATATAGTATAGTACCAATTACTTTGTGGGGTGGGGGGTTATTCTGGTAACAAAAAAAGAATGAATTTGAATGCATTTATTTTGAATTAGTCATCATGACTCATAAAAATACTAACTTGTCACCAGTATTTGTGACAGAATGAGTTCACAGGAACAAAATACATTCACAGACATAATACATTTTTTTTTATTAATTTTAAAAAATTTGTTTTCATATTTTACATTTTCATTTTTATTTTATATTAATATGTATTAGTAATATTTATTAATAATATTAATAGCTATTAGTTAATATTTAATAATGTGTTTTTTTCATTGTATAGTTTTTTTTATTCTTCAAATGCAAACAAAATTGTTATTTTATTTTTAGTATAGGAAGTTAAACTAAATTTAAACGAGAAATGTTGCCTTGGCATGAAATATGTTATGTTACAGTTTGTTTTATTTCAGTTCACTCTTATTTCAAGTAATGGAAATGTTTTTATGGGTTAAGGTTTATTTTCCGACTCTCTGTTTGAAACTCTCAAACACAGACAGGCAGAGTACAGTGAAAATCTCTCTGCTGCTGGACTGTACATCAGTACTCACTAAACAAAACTGCATACACTTTGTCTTCAAAATTGTTATTAAAAACTTAAACATAAGCCTCTAAACAGATTCGGTTAAATGTGTCCAAACCACTTATACATATTATTGAAAGCAGGTTTGTATAAAATGAAATTAATTTTGATTCAAGTTTTATTGTCCATTTCTGCTTGTGTTGTTACAGGAGATGCTCTTCAGAAGAACCTGCAAACTAATAGAACTGGAAACAGTTAAGAAGAGCACAGAAAAAGCCAAGGCCAATAAGAGAGAAGTGGTATGTGTTAATCTCCACACATCTCCATACTGAAGTGTTTACATCATGTTTATCTGATACATACTCATGATGTTTCTGTGTCTGATACTGTAGATGGAAGCATTTCAAAAAGCAGTTGAAAAAGAGTTCAGCCTGATCTCATCTGTGGCCAAACAAGAGGTAAATACTGTGTCTAATGTTTAATCCAATCAAGATTATCTGCTAAATGTTTTTTTCTGAGATGCCCCTATAGGAAATATGAAAAAATCTAATGACATGACCTGAATATCTGAACACAAGGTCATTCAGTTTTCCACATTATAATTTACATAGTATGAAGTATAATTTTTGGACTAATGTGTGGCAGATTGAGCGTTTCAATAGCTCCCGCGTGAATGTGCTGAAGAACTTCCTGATTGGCTGGTGTGAACTACAGCTCAACACAGCGAAGGAGTTTGCTGAACTCTACTCTCAGCATCTGGAAGCTTGCAGAAGCATGTACTCAGAATGAATGAAACAAACGTGCTAGATCTTAGCGATATATCTGGTAATGTATAGAATTAGAAGCTAATCATGAAATGAAAGGTTCTGTCATTTCTGTTTATTCTGAAATCTTTTTCATTGCTAGTCCCCTTTAATTTGTTTGTTCTTCATTTTTTCAGTTCTAATTTGAACACCAGTGTAACTTTCAGTTCCAGAATTCTAGGTTAGGCTACAGATTTAGTGAACTTTGTCCTGTGTGAGTTTGCAATAAAGCTATACAACCCATGACTGGTGGCCAACCAATGAGTTGATGGTTCACAGAAACATATTTACTGTGAGTTTGTGTTTGTAAAAAGTAGTCATTAACATAAGCACATTATATAGAGTTTAAATATGGAGAGTTTAATGAAGTCACAATATTGTTACACACAAAATAACTGCAAATGTATAGATTTTCTGATGGGTTTGTTGAAAGGTTCAAGAGACCTTGACAAATAGGAAAATTACTACAAGATTATACAATAATATAGTAATAAAAATATTCCAGATTGCAAAAATAGTAATATATGTAATGTTGTATTAAATACTGGTAAAAGAAAAAAACTAAAAATGCAATACAGCACACCACAAAACGCAAAAATAAAACTAATATTTTTTAGAAATTCTTGATTACAGCTGATCGTGTAATTACTATTTAGAAATTACTTAAAAATGATTCATGCAAGATTACAAAACACTTTGTAGAGAGAGAAACTATAAAACCATTAAGCTATAAATATTAAGCTGTCCTGGTGTGTTTGCTTACATTGTCCTATTATGACTACACTGTAAATAATATTTTATAGATTGTAATAAAACAGATCACTGGAGTATGCTTTACAAGAAAATAGTATGTTAGTTTTGCTACTTTAAAACTGAATTAGTCGCATTGTTTGTGAAATTTACTAGCCATTTCTATTAGTATTTTTTGTGCTTTCTTGAGGGAACCGTAATAAAATGAAATGAAATGCTAGGGTAATAGCATTATAGCGTTATCCCATACATACTGTAATAAAGGTCAGACTCAGACACAAGTTCAACCTCTGCTATTCTTTCTTTTGTATTCAGTATCAGTTTAAATCTGATGGCATCACAAATGGCTTGTGCTTTTCTTTATTATGATTTATGATTTTCTTCATAATCTACAAATGTGCTTTTTTCAATCTTTGGGAAATTCCGAACGAGAACAACATGCATGATCTCCTGCTTGTAAAACACTGTCTTACATTCACTGAGAACCACACATCTGCTCCTTGTATGTTTCTATCAGTTCCTTCAGAGCAAATGTGAAGCGAAAGTTGCCATAGCGTGATTTGTCAATGTTGAATGCAGGTGATGTGGTGAATTTCTTTAGGAATTCTGGCTTTTGTCTTTCTTTTTCCTCTTGGGATTTCCTATTTGGGAACGCCTTCTCTAAATAACGCTCCTCAGCTGCTCTTATACGGCCTTCATCGACCTTCAGACTCCACCACGAGAACCTCTCTTATATTAGATTTGGCTTGGTTTTAGTCTGGATTATACTCTAAACTACTTTCAAATATCACTGATGCTTGAGAAGTGGGATCAAACAGGGTACAATAAAAAACAATCCTAACCTACTAAGCTACTGAGCTATGCTTGGATGTTTTGGATGATATCAGCACAAATCCTTTTAGGTAAGAACAGTATGTCTTCTGTGCATCTGTGATGATAACATAACTTTTCAAAACATATGAACAAAAGAAATAAGTTGTTAGATTTGTCTATTAACATTTAGAACCTAATATTCCCATTTAAACATTTTTAACATCAGAATTCAAAAGAAAATATACATTTTATAGCTTTTGAATGATTGAACCCCTCTATGGACATACTGTTTTGATATAATATGATGTTTGATATAATAATGATAAATTGAATCCCCTTTTTTAGAGACCAAACCATGTTGTTGTTTTTTTTTTTTTAAATATTAAAGCTAGATAAATACGATAAATATTTCAATAAACTAACATAAAAAGCATGCTTTGCTTTTACATTTTGGATGTGATAAAATTGTAATAGGTCAAGAGAAGGTAAAAACAAACTTGATACATAATTTGACTTGTCCTGTTGACAGAAATAATCAGTGAATGTATGAAATTGTATAAATGCATAAATGTACAATATAACAGAAGCATTACGTTTACATGTATTTATTTAGCAGATGCTTTTTTTTAAACAATGATTTTGTCATTTTGTTTAGTAATTTCACAACACACCTGACTGTTTCTACTGTTCCTTTGATCTGTTCCCGATAGTGCCATACATTTCCTCAGCATTGTATTTTTTCATCAGAGTACAGTATGTTGAATTGTCCTAAAGAGTATAAAAGATACTTAAAAACCGGCCAAAATATTAACTTGATTTTTAGAGTGTAGTTGTGCTCTGAAACTTACCAAACTATTTTCCCCATTTTTCTCTCCAGACTCTGTTCTTGCTTTTCTGCGAGCTTTAGAAACTGTAATTATCTGAATTAAAACACACTACTGGAAATGTATTTGTGACCTATGTGTGCACATAGCATAATGTGTGTGCGCTGACCTCTGTGTATGCAGTAAATGACAGCGGCTCCTCCTGCTACTATTACTAGAAACAGCACAGAGATCAACACGCTGCTGAGACTCGGCTTAGATGCTGTATCTACACTTCTCTCTAATGAAGGAAAACAGAGAGGAAGAGGAAAACTCATTTATGCACAAGCATACTCTACACAATATTGAATCATCTTTTCTGGAACGTAGTACTGTAGTATTTTGCTGTACATTTAACATCACAAATGCAGTTAAAATCGTACCAGAGGCTAAATGGTTTCATGAGTGGGGCGGAATGATTTCAATGTTTATTTCAAACTGTAAAAAAAAACTAAACAAAGATCTGGGGTCACATATAACTGCATGCTCTGTGTGTGACCAGTAATTCTGCTTTAAGGGATTTCTGCTCAAATACAGTATGTTTCTTTATTACTTCAAAACTGAAAGGGAGAAACAAGCCAAGGATCCTGCTGGATGCAATGTGGACAATATCAGCTGGTTTGTTTATTTTTGGTCTTTGGCCTAGCTTTAAGTGTTTTCGAAAGGTTTACAGAAATATACAATAATATATTAAGTGTATGTCTGTACATTTGTGAATATGTACGCTGTAAAAGAATTGCTGTATTTTTGCAGCTGGTTTGCCAGTAACTTACTGTAGAGTTATAGCATATTTATCAATTTGGCAACAAGTTTGTTAAAATATAAATGAACAATAAACAACAACAAGTATTTTATCTTAACAGAATAAAACTATTGAAAACAGTCTCATAAAAAGCATTCTGGGAAACAGAAATCCTCATCAACCTTTTTCTGTTTTCTTCTGATGTTGGTTCCCAGAAATGCTTTGCATTGTTATTTTATTTAATTTGTCCTGTAAAGAAAAGATTAGTTAATGTTTAATGTTCATTTATCTTTGAACAAACTGTCGCTAGTAAATAACGTACATTTAAATCCACAGTAAATTACTTGCAAACAGCTGCGAATAATACTGTAATTTCTACAGAAATATTTTACAGTGATGATTTATCAGTGTTGCAACCTATTTGATGTTCTTCTATTAAAGAACCTTTCATCCTACCTAAAATCTAGAAAAAATACCAATAACTGCACTTATGATGTTTTTGACTGTTTGTCAGCGTTCTAAAATGAAAAATACAAATAAAGTAAAACATTGCACCAGAGCTTGAATGCCTACCTTCAATGGTGATGTTAAAAAATCTGGATGTTTTATCCAGCAAACAGACATACGATCCCTGATCATCTTTAGTCAGGTCTGACAGAAGCAGAGAGACGTTTCCAGGTGAAGTCTGATTAAACAGTGTAATTCTGCCATTGTACAGCTCAAACACGCTGGATATATCGGTATAAATGCGATCTTTAGAAGCTCTTTTGCTGTTGGATTCCCAGAAGATGCTTTTGGGCTTGTCCTGTGGGTCGTTACAGGAGCAGGGCAGCAGCACAGATCCTCCTGAGAAAGCTGTTATCTCTATCAAATCACTGTGTGATGGAGTACAGGCTGGGGAAAACAGACATGATGTATATTTTATTATAAAACCTAATAAGTTAGATTTCTTTTACATTACATTTTTAAGCCTCTAAATTATTAACATGATTATTAACTACTTTAATATAAACACCGGAATTAAAAGTCGTGTTAAATTGTGAGTATCAAAATATATCAGAATAACGTGTTTCCCCCCGCTGATTTTGTTTCGTGTCATGTTTGACAGGGTTAATTGAACTGTACCAGGATTTGTATTTGAAATACATTAAGACTCCACATTCATGGTAAATGTACAATTAATTCACTGCCCCTTAATTAAGTAAGGAGTCTTACCTTTCGTGAGGTAGTGCAGAGAAGTCAAGAGGCTTAAAAATATCCACATACTTATATATGCCATGTTTATACTGTGGTGGCCACTTATCTTCTCAGGCAGTTCTGGCATGTCACTGTCACATCCTGTCAGCTCGGTACAGAGCTCTTACACAATAATGGTTCGCAAAGGTCAATGAAACTGACACAATATTAAATTAATATTTTAAAAGCTATATACTGTAATAATTACAGACTATGCCAACATAAGTGTTGTTTTGAGGCACATTGCGTAAAAATAAAATGCTATACAGGGAAAAAAATATATTAAATAGAATGTAAAGATTAAAATATTTTAAAGTCTAAATTGTATGCACACATTTCTACTTCTTTATTTGATGAGTGGATAATGTACAATCAGCCAGTTATTGTTTGATAAATATAGGATATTATTAAAAGTATTTATGTGATCTGAAATATATTTCTAAAATATATTGGGTGAAAAAAAATTCAGGTTACATTACGGTGCAGATGAAAAGAAAGATAACTAAGAGAATATTACAGAATTTCATAACGAGTTATGTATACAAATTAATTTATAATTCCAATTATAACTATATTTTGGTCAGTTACAAGATTCTAAGCAAGACCAATTTTCAGATTTCTTTATGCATGATTTAGTAAAGAACTGAATGAAATGAATAGCTTTTAAAACTTATATTTACACCCTAAGTTAAGAATAAAACATATAAGACCGTTTGTTGAGAAACAAGAAAGAATACATGCACAACTCTTAGCAGGTTCATCTCATTCAGAAAATCTAAAATTTATTAGAGTGAAACAGACATTCTCTTTGAGCACATCCCAGCATTAAGAGACATGTACAATCAAGTCAATGACAACATTTCCGTAAACAAGAAAGCCATGGAGGGGACAATAGAGTAGATTAAAGTCAAGCTGGGAAAATCCTCATTCCTCAACATTCCAAAGCTGAGTCGACATTCCAAATTAAATATTGACATTCTCCTATAATCTGAAGGCAGCTTAATAAAGTGAAATTACAACTTACAGACAACTGGTCCTGTAAGAAAAGCGCAGCTGTAACCCATTCATATTAACAGCCAGTGTCTTACTGTAACTGCTCAACTCATTTTATTAAAATACATTTATATAAAAAAGAAAATGCTTTGCTTAAAATAATCATATCACACTGTTATACTCTATATAATAATTCCCTTCAAAATATAAAATCATATTATTATATATATCTACACAAAGTGCAACTGTAAATAAAGTGTTATTTCACTGAGGTTAAAAACACAATCATATTTTTTTACCTCTTTCTGTGCAGAAACTACTGCGGGAGTTTTAAAAGTGTGGGGAGGTAGACTAGAGGAGATGGCTTATTACTGGGACTCATGACCGGAAAGGGTCTTCAAATGAAAACCCGAACAGTCCAGTTTACCCTCAACCCTTGTGCAATAAATTTGGATGGTGCGTCTAAATGGAGATTTTGACCAGCCTATTCTTAAAAGTAGGGGAGGGCTGACTTAAAAATGATGGTGAAAACAATCACGACAGGGTTCATACTTATCCATCAGTGTCCCTGGTGACCTAACCATATATAGCCTTTTATTGCTCAATATTAACAAGTTTCAATACAACACACGCAATAAAAATAGACAAGTCCGTCTACTGGATAAGGACCGATTTGGTTCATGGCCATGTTGGTCTTATGTAACCAATGGCTATTTATACTGGCACAAAAATAGATCAAACAGGTTATTATTTTGACCGGCCATTTGGCTTAAACACACACACTTATTGTGGATTTTTGACGATGAACAAACCACACATATACAGTAATATCTACAGCAAGTATATAGTTTAAATGAGAACATTTAAATGACTGTATTATTCTATAAATGAGACAATTACCAAAAAAACACATGTACACTACAGCACAGCACCGAGACGCCTATGTCTGCTAAAACTCAACTAAACATTAAAAATAACCTGGATTTGGTAGGAGAATATGTTGCACATATTCACACACGCACACTGACACACCAATATATCCCACACAGCTATACAGAAACACACATGTGTGTGAACGCATGTGTGTGAGAAACAGTGGAAAGGAGTGAACTAATATCTGTGTGTTTTTAGCACATGGCTGCTAGATTTCAAACGACCGATGCTAAGAAGGTAATTTCTTCTGTCTTTGAGGTTACTTCACGGAACCTCCTGCGAGGAGAGAAAAACACACAGATAAAAAAAAGATGAAATCAATCCCGGTTTGTAATTTAATGGAATAATTCACCCCGAATGCAAATTTGTTGGAAACTTACCATTAGTTAATCCGAGATGTAGATGAGTTTGTTTCTTCATCAGAAGAGAAATTGAGAAATTTAGCATTGCTTCACTTTCTTACTAAAGGATCCTCTGCGTTGAATGGGTGCCGTCAGAATGAGAGTTCAAACGACTGATTAAAAATCTAAGAGTACTCCACACACATAATCCACTCAAATAAACTGTGCATGAAGCATTATAACTATTATTTGATTTATTTTTTAAGGAGAAATGATTATTATGGGTTCACACACACTGAATTTGTTTGAATTACTTGAAGACTTATGTGATGTTTTCATCAGCTGTTTATTCTGACGGCACCCATTCACTTCAAAAGACCCATTGGTGATGTAACGCTACATTTCTCCAAATCTGTCCTAATGAAGAAACAAACCTATCTAAAATCAAGAAAAGTAGTAGACAAGTGGGTACAAAAGGAAATTCAGGGAAGTGGAACAATAACTAACCGTTAAAGGATGGAAAGAGCGAGAGTCCTTGCCTTTTTATGTGTGTTTGAGCGTTGTGTGTCCTTTTGATTGGAATTGAGGGATTTCCACACAGTAGTTTTAGACATTTCATCAGATATGTTAATATCAGAGGGATCAGTCCTGGATAACAGGTGGACACAGTCGAGGAGAGGAGGGGGGAAGGCAGGAGAAGGGGAGAGACGGAAAGGTGAGTGTTAGTAAGTACACATAGTCAGATACACAGTGGACATTGTGGTGTCTTAGCTTATTTTGAACACCACTGGACAGGGCTCTGGGGTTTGAGCTTCTTATGTGGAGGACTGCAGCAGTGTGGTACCTGGGGTCTGGAGTTCGAGGTGAATGTAGAGGTTTGCTCTCCATTGGGATCTGCAGTGTGTCTTTGTCTTGTGATTTGTCAGAGTCATCAACCAGCATCTCCTGGGATTCCTGCTACTCGTACAAACACATACACCCTCCATCAGTGTGTTTATGTACAGTATTACAGTACACGTGACAAGTACAAAAAATAGGACAACTAGGTTGATGTACTAATTTCAGTTTACATGCAAAACTAGCCTGATTTGTTTGAAAGGTTAGGTTTTTTAGGGTTAAAACTTTTGTACTATAAATGTTTTCTGCTAATTTAAATAACTGTATAACGAAGTATGTGAAAATAAATATTTTAAATAGTAGTGCAATACACTGTTGCCACCTGACTTTTTTGCTTTTTTAGTTGGTTGCCATCCATTAATGAAATAAATAATAATAAATAAAATACTAAAAATAAACTAACATCATAAAAATAAAATATGAAAATAAGAAAATATGGTCACACTTTATATTAGGTGGCCTTAACTACTATGTACTTGCATCAAAAAACAATTGTCATATTGTTGTCATATTGTATTGCATGAAATGGAATGGAGCTCATTGCATTGTGGGATACGATGTAATGTTGCATACAGAATAATTTTGGAAAATGTAGCTTTGTAGTTTTCGTCCCATAAAGACAATGTACAAACTATGCACATGACACATATTGCACAGTGTATAAAAAGTTGTGTTTCCACGAATATTAAGAAGAACTTTTACCTTCATAGATTTAACAGCATTGATTGTTGGGATACCCTTTGCTTTATTTAACTTTGCATATAGATCACAAACCTCCTCTGCCTTTTTGGAATCATCATCCAGCTTCTTCTTCTTGTTCTCAGGCATCAGATCATCAAGATAACTGAGCTCCCGTTTGGAAAAACAGAAGTCCAGCACCTTACGGATGAACACTAATGCCAGGACCTGCAGGAGATAAACACTTTTTCTAGTAAGATGCTATATTATTCATATGGTTCCCAGAACGGACTTCAGCACCCTATGGTTGAGCACAGCACTTACTACACACACGCATGGACTGATAAAATGTAGTGTATACCTTATTTCTCAATCTAATTTATAAGCAAATAATAATTACACATCATAGTGCATGCATTCCAAACATAAGTTAGTATACTAGCATAGCTACAGTGTAGCAATTGAAGTTTTAACACCCCTGACATGAAGTATGTTCTTTGTTTTGGGTCATACCATCATAGGGAAGACGATTGCAGCAGGGGAAGTTTTGATGACCCAGAGCAGCACAAGGCAGGTAAGTTGGGTCAGAGTGAACAGGTGAACCTTCCTCAGAGGAACATGACGTAGATAAATAAAGTCTGGTTGGTGCTTTGGTGGCATGCCAAACAACTTCAGACGGTCAAAGAACTGCAAAAGACAGGACCGAGAAAGATGAAAAGTGACTGATGTGTCAATATGTGCATGTATGTTTAGTCTATGAATGAATACCTGAATGCCTTTCAGAGATGAGGCTCCCATATAAAGAAAAACACCATAGAGAACTGGCATGGGAATGAACTGTGAAACAAAAGGCAGGCCATTTAGACATTTTGATATCTAAAGCATTAGCTATGCTTCCATCCAAAGATGCAAATTTAACTTATGCGCAAAACTGGATTATTGCATAAAACATTTGCTAATAAACTCGAGGTGGACGCTGCTGTTTGGGAAAGCAGTAGTTTAAGACAATTATACAGCAATACTTTCAGGACAGACTTTACTCATGCATTTCAAAATAAGCAAAACATTTCAGATGCTGTGCAATAAGATCGGTCTGCTGATTAGTCACGTTATCCCATCTCATTGTGCAAAGTCACATGACTCTTTTGATAGCATTGTGGAGTTTATTCAGTTAAGGTGTTTATGTTTTGCACATTTTTTATGTTGTGTAAAAAGTTGATCTAACTTGTGTTTTTATGCACATTTTTAGAGTTCTAAAATATCTTGGAAGATAAAATAACCCAGAAGAAGTTATTTTGAAGTTTCGGGCCCCCGTTCTGTCTTTAGTATGGACAAAAAAATACTATGAAAATTAATGGGAACTGAAACCATTTCATACCAACATTATTCAAAATATCTTGCCATGCAGGTTTTATAAGGACATGAAGGAGAGTAAATGATGACAGATTTTGGGTGGAATATAACTTTAAGAAGGCCACACTGTACATATTATATGACAACCACAGACTTTTTGTAATTACCTGTAATGCTCCAGTCATGAACACAGATAAGCCCATGAGTAGAAAAATGACCAGACCAGTCAGCCTCTGCTCTCTAATACCCAGAAATCGAGGTTGCTCTCCAGGGGCGGTGCTTTCAGACTCTAGCTTCAGGCTATTGACATGTGAAATTGACAGGACAGTTGCTGCAACAAACCAGGGTAACCCCATTATGGAACATACAGCCAGCATCACTCCAACCATTAGAAGATCCAAATGGTACCCGCAGCCTTTCTGTGCAGAGGAAATAGGACACACACTTACATATGATCCATACACACACATATCCTCTGTAAAGGCTAATTTTAAAAAAAATGAACATACTAGCAGTTTGTGTTCCTTGCGGTTAATTATGACAGCGGTGATCTGCTGGTCCATGAAGATGAGGATGGTGCAGAGAAGAGCTGGTATTAAGGCAGTTGGCACAGTCCACCATGGGTTTCGCCCGATAGGGTTCATAATCCAACCACGGTCATCACGCGTGGGCTGTAATATACAAGCAATCTACAAGTCAAAATCCTGAATATAGCATGATAATCATATCCATAAAATTGTATTGCCAGTTATCTTTGTGAAAAAATATTATTTCTTTGAATTTTCAGCATAATTAATCCAGTCTTCAATGTCACATAATCCTTCAGAAATAATTCTAATAGGCAAATTTGGTACTCAAGAAACATTTAATTTCATTTTTATTATTAACATATTTCTATATGCTTTCATAATCAGAAAGCATTGAAAAATGTCTTTACTGACACTTTCCCCCATTTTTTACACTGTAGTGAACACTGTGATTTATTATGCTTATGTAAACTGTGAATTTCAGCATTTGCCAGGCTGACTAGGATGTATTTCTCTAAAGGTGAATATTTAAGAATGATGCAACGCTCATGTCAGTTCAGTTTGTTAATATTAGTCTAGCTCAGTTGTTCAATTGATGATAGATCACTGTCTGTGCACAATTCATGTATCCAGATTAGCCTGGGGTATAAACTCAATTCTAAGACTCAGCATTGTCTAATCATCTAATCTGTCACTGCAGGGGTGCCACTCTAGATGAATCATTTGAGAAAAGGTGCCTAGAAACAAGACACAAAGAAACAAGACTGTTGTGGATTATGAGTGGGCACTAAAAACTTTGAAGACTGAAGCAGTGGATTCAAGGTAAGCTTTGAAATAACATGATTTGCAAGCTGAGCTTTTAGGAAAAACTGGAAAGCTTAAAGAATTTATGAGAGTGTTTCCTCTTTACTGACTTGCACAGATGTATCTCTCTTTTTTTAAGAAATATGAATCGACTGGCTTTTGCATCTATTTTGGTTTATTTGTCTAATGTATATTTTGTCGTGGGTTTGCAATGATATGCAACAATATTGCATTCAAAAATACAAGTAAATACAAGCAAAATATCAGTTCTTACTCTAGTCATATTATCAAAATAATATTTTTTTTTTATCTACTTTGATTTAATTTAGCGATTGTATAATTTGATGACTTGGAATAACATACTATGAAATATTACTACTACTACAACTACTACTACTACTATGACTACAACTTCTACTAATAATAATTTAAAATTATTCTTGCAAATACTTTAACATTAGCACAGAGGCAAAAACACAAAGGTCAAAATTTTGAAAATTATATTAAAAATCCTTTTACTTCCTGATGTAGCATGGATAATCCACAAGAGGGCAGGAGACGTGTACTTTACCATACCACTTTCTTTAGCAAACACAAATGTGTGTGTGTGTGTGTGTGTGTTTGCATGCACACTCATTTATGATCCCTACCTTGAAGTTGCTTGGAACTTGTAATTTTTGGGATGGAACTCCAATTAAATAATCAATTAGTACCATGAAAACAATGGTGAGGAATACAGCAAAATCACTGATCATTGACCGTACCTATATTACAAAAACACATAAAAAGACACACTTTGCATTTATTATATAATGGTACCGTGTATGCAAACTGTTTATTTCAGCTGAGCATTTCAGCCTCACCCGAGTTGGGAAGTATCTGCTAGTCTTGAACTGTTTCAGGAAGGTAGACAGGAAAAAGGTACCAAAAAACAAGATGGCCGACCAGAAGAGCACATCAGGAGTGTAGGGACCGTGGTGTCCACATGACGATCCAATAAACTGTCCCTGGAGATCTAAACACTCCTACTCACAACACACACACACACACACAGAGTTTGGCTCATGCTCAACTGCACTGGCAGCCGAGACGCTGACTCAGCTGTGAAAATAGGATTAGCACTAAATGCGATCTGTGTGATACTACACTGTGAAATAATACCGCACTGCAGTAATGGGATGACAATCGAATAACAGGACTTTAACTGTACAGTGTCTTGTGATGATCTTTTCACTGCTTGACACCAGTCTTTTCACAAAACAGTGTTTATGTGAAGTTCTGGAGATGTTAAAACGGAGATCACAATGACAGAAGTACTTTGTCTGGCAAAGCTACCTTACTACCCGCCTTCTGGGAGGCGGGCTTAACCTGCGTCCATCAGATGCCTCTGTATACTA
>JAUMHP010000048.1:13416572-13435292 GCA_032361065.1 Enteromius trimaculatus | reverse complement strand
TTTAGGGTCAACATAATGTTTTTGAAATTATAAGAAATGAATGCTTTTATTCAGCAAAGATGCACATGGACCAAAATTGTGGTACTGTACATGAAAATCTGTATAGCCTGCTTTATCTCACAACGTTCCAATTTCTTGCTCTAAGGAAGAAATGGTATAAGCAATAATTGGAGGTCACTACAAAGTGTCAGTTTTGCTGCCAGCATATGAATATTGCCCTTTTGCCTTCAAAGGTCACATGGGCCCTTCCTCCTCTTTCCTTGACGTTCAATAGCACATTGCTTTGACAGTTATGTTAGTAATCTTGACACAGACCACTACCACTGCCACTTCCAGATGCTACCGTCTCCCTGAACAGATACAGTGAGACATGCACACACACATCCACAAACCACGACATCATTTAAACTCTGAACTGAATGCTTTTATGCTGTCTTTAATAGAGGGTAGAGTGTATGTTATCGATTACTTTCCATTTTTCAATAAACCACTAAAGGGATCATTTTTGTAGAGATGATCAAGCCACTGCAGTATTCAGACTTAGAATAAAGAATTGGTTAGAGAGAGTTGAAGTACTTCCTGTTACTCTTTGCAGAATGACTCATTCACTATTTATTGCCACCTCACCCTTTCACAATGACCTTGATGACGTGCGTATTTAAAAGAAAATATAAGGATCGGTTTGCATGCTACCTTAAGTAAATTTGTACTAATGTTGTGTGTTATGTTTTTACAACAGTTGTGGTTCCCCGTTTTTGATTGTATTTTTTGTGTATGCTAAGAGTGGGTGTGTAAGTACTGGATCATGCAACAGTACTAAACAAATAGCATGGTATTAACCTGGTATGTTTTTGGGTATGATATGGTAACAATGTATTTTAGTATATTTGATATTCTTTAATGTTTGAAAAAGCCCACTGAAGAGTAATGTGCCTGATACCATTACTACATCATAGAGCTTCAACAATATGTTTACATAATCGTGTCTTTTGTATTTTTTAGTCACCATACATTATATGTATTCAACAGTGTGAGAAATATTTCTATTATACTACGGAAAGCCTGACTCTGACAATTTATAGTCTATGCGTAGCAAACATTTTATTATTATGCTATTATATACATTATAAAGTATTCTATATATTGTAATTACATTATAGAAAGTGAAAATATGAATGCATTCATGTTTAAATTAACCCTGCACAAAGACTGTTGTTGGTTAACTATTTGGAATAGATGTGGGCAGAGTACCTTATGTAACTATTCATGCTCTCTGAAACCGGTTTCAAAATGACAGTCAGAAACCAGTGACCAAATGAGAAAAAGACAGATGTTCAAAGGCATAAAAAGAGCTTCAGACAAATAGTGATAACAAAATGAAAAACATTATAGGTAATGATTATCTAAGCTACAGTAGAACATTGTTGAAGTTTTTCTTTTTCTAAAGGCCTTGAACAGAATGAGATAAAAAAATATATATTTTAAACCATTTTCTCACGGTTGTACAATAATATATATATATATAATCTTTACAAAATGGCCATTGTTTATAGAGTGTGAACATGCTGTAGTTATATCATAAGTAATAGCTCATCATTGCTCAACACAAAGAAATCAGTTTATTAATGTTTGATCTTGTGAATGTATCAAATAAAACCTCTCAGAATCATACTAGACAGAGAGACAGAATTTGACTAGAAAAACAACCAAGGTATGAAATGAAATCTGGGTTTAAATGAAAAGTTTCATGCGCCATTAATGTAATGGACATATCGAGCCAAGACTCTCATTCACTTTCTCTGCTGAGAATGTCTGAATAAACACACATTTCTCATCAAATGGAAAAATAATTGATCTTGATATGTTTGGCTTTACACATGCCTTTTCTCTCCACAATACCTATCCACTGGGTGATAAGGTTTTCTCATATATGTTCAGATTTACCTAAACTTTATTTAATTTTCATAATGTTACTGTTTCTTTAAGATGGTGAATCCTTCAAGCAGATGTTATAAAATAATTCACCCAAAAATGAAAATGCTGTCAATTAATTAGTATGAATTATTATGTATGAATTAGTATGAATTTAGTGCTACTGTACAAAAAGTCTTTTTGGATTCATTATTCCCTCAAATTCTCGATTATCCATTTCCCTTGGTGCATTCATGAGAGATACACCAATGCCCGATTCATGAACAAATCAGCTTATCCTCTGAATGACTTGCTCATGAAGTGGATTGATCTGGTTCTCCAGTTTACTCAATGATTCATCTGTAGTTGTTAACAACCCACTTGAGTGGAAAATAGTCTGGGAATATAGCCTTTTCGGTATGTTTGTCACTCACTCACTCACTCACTCACTCACACACAAACACACACACACAAAGCCATTGTATGGATTCAGAAGACTTCAAATACATGGATGACTTTCATGACACTTCTGCAGTGAAAAAAAAAAACACTAAACAAAAAAAATTCTGATCCTCAGGTCATCCAAGATAGGTTTGTTTATTCTCTGGAAAAGATTTAGAGACATTAGCATTACATCAACTGCTTACCAATGGATCCTCTACAGCGAATGGGTGCCATCAGAACGAGAGTCCAAGCAACTGATGAAAACATAATTGCAAGTATTTTTAATAAATGTAGTCTAGTTTTAAGGTTTTGTTAAAGAGGTTTGTAAGAAACAAATAAATCATTAATGTATTTGAACTCATAATTCATAATAACGCAAGTCCATTCAGTTCTCTAGAGAAGGCTACTTGTATTTATGCCAGAAGCAACAGTTTGAAGATAAAATGATGGATTTGTTTATTACAAACATGCAGCTTTTACATCACAATACAATAACTGACAGACTGAAGTTATGAGGATTATAGGTAAAATATTTAGTGCTGCCAAACGATTAATCACATACAAAATAAACTTTTTTGTTTACATATGTGTATATACTGTGTGTTTATTACTGTACGTATAAAACCAAACACATGGATGTATATATTTTCAAAAAATGACTGTCTATATATTATATATATAATATAAAATCTAAAAATATATATTTGTATATAAATATTTTCAATATATATATATTGTGTATTTATATATACATAATAAATATGCACAGTACACATACATAATAATATAATTTTGTACGTGATTGATCATTTGACAGCGCTCAAAATATAGTGATGTTTTTATCAGCTGTTTCGTCTCTTATTCTGATGGCACCCATTCACTGCAGAGGATCCATTAAAAACAAGTGATGTAATGCTACATTTCTCCAAATCTGTTTAGATGAATAAACGATTTCCTCTGCATCTTGGATGGTCTAGACTTGAACTCATTTTGGGTGAACTATACCTTTAAAACTTAAGTTCACTGTAAGACCCGTTGTAATGAGCGACTAGTCTGTTATTCACCATTTCATCTTTTGTGTTCACAGATGAAATAAAGTCAAGTTTAGAACATCAAGAGGGTGAGTAAAAGGTTACTTTTTTATTAATGGGTGAATTTATCATTTCATAGCCTTGATGACAGGAAGCAGTAGCTGCTCAAAAGAGCCAGGAATTAGATTTCCTCCTAACATGTCAAATGATAAGCTACAAGCTTTTCACTACAGCTAGAAGCGTTTACTTTGGCGCTGAAAAACTGCTCAAATAGCGCTGTTGCAGTCTAAAGACGGACCCTCCATAAGAGAGGATGGCGTCAAGGTCATTTAAGGGTAACGGGGTGCACTGCAAGTACGCGCTCCCCAAAGGAAGCCATATTTGCACAATAACCTCATTAATACAACACCATCAAATGCTGAAAGCTTTCATTTCCAAAACAATTCGCGGCGTTGCGCGCGCCCTCTTGCAGCATTGGTGGAATGAATAGTAAATTATACATTATGTTCTATTTCTGTCTCGCGCTTCCATACTAAACCCATTACAATACGACAGTGCGGATCCCTCTGCAAGAACGCCCATCAGCTTTGACAAGACACTGCTATACCGGCAAGCTCACAGTCAGTGACGCGGATAATAAAAAAATTATGCGAGCTGTTGTCCCTGGCAATGGGAATACTGCTGCTGCACGTGCCTGTAACACTGCAATAACACACATCCACGCGCGGAGCACAAACTGAGCTACTAAAGCAGACATGGAAGAAATAGGAACGGCCCGCTTTTAACGGGATGCAATTATAGACCGAAAGTGCAGCGTCGATAAGATATTTTGTGACTATGGGGGCGAGAGGGAACACACAGTACTATTGATCCCTGCACTAATGGGGCGCCCGGATGTGTTTGTATTCCATTCAAGAAATGTAAAATTAAAAGGCAGTCTTATGGAGATGGTGATTCATGACAAAATATGGAACGTTACATACTGTTTCCTATAGCGGATGTCCTATTTTAACTTACTGGAGGAATAAAATGAATAAACAGACTTATCAGTTATGCAATAAACACTTGAGAACGCATTGTATCAACTACCTGATAGCTCAGCATGCTCTCCTGGTCGCTGTTTTCTGCAGGCATGGTTAACTCCGATTTAAAGCAGAGTCAAAGGTGCGTCGATTGCAGCGTCCACAGAGAGAATATAGCGACGCGGAGCAGATTCGCCGTTCCTGTTGAGAAACTCCAGATCACTTGATGCATATACGGTCAGACATGAAGTACTCTTGAGTCTTGATCCTCTCCTAAACTAACATTGAGATCTACACGCGTATTCGCCCTGTCTATACTTTAATGCTGTTGTTAGGCGCGCGCTCTCCAGGACTTGGAAAGAGGTACTGACTGTGTGAGCATCATATGTCCTTCAGCCAATCAGAGAGCTCGAAATGGGACTGTTGCTGAAGCTGTAATTCGACTGATGCGGTTTTGCACCTATACAGGAAAAGTAACAGGAATAGTTGTACAATTCATGAGAGCGAAAATAATGGGCACAGCGTCTCAAAGCATTGTAGTATACATAGGGTCGTGTCGTATAGTGGTACGCAATGTACTACAATTAGTAGAGAAAAGCAGGATGGCTAAGTAAGCCACTTTTTAAAGTCTGTAGGCTTATTGATTAGTGAATATGGGTTTTGTTTTTGTGATAAGTGAATAAGCGTCGTTATCAAGGCTAAGCTTGTTAAAATCTCATTTAGTTCAGCCATTTTTGAACTAAACTATGTTTACATACGTAGACGTAATTATAAACTCAACAATTAATTAAATACAATAATTTATACGCAATACTTTTCTCTCTGCTTTCCGCAAGCTGTGTATATATATTATAGGCTATATTTAAAGACACTTAACACCATGTGTTTTACATCCTGTTTCACATCAAGTGTAAACTAAGAACATACAACTCATAATCATGAGTCATAACATCTCTTTAAGCTATAGCATACATTGCCATCTAGTGGCTTTTACTATGCACAGGCAATTCATTCCAAAAGAACAGGTAATCACAAAAAAGCATAATGCAAAACCTAAATATTTTAGTGGCAGTCCACGCAGTGTTTATGGAGCAGCTTAGTCTTACAGTAATCATGCATTTGATAGACTGAATAGTGATATAGAGAATAGTGATAGCATGTTATTGTGTTCTTTCTGGCCAAGCTGATCACGTAGACATGACAACTAATATGACGTTTTAACAACAATCAGTCTGTTATGGAACATTGAATAATTTAAGAGCCTTTTAAAGCGAGTCATTATGTCACTTGTAATAGACAAAATATCATTCGCCCATTCATGTAGCTAATTGTTATTATTGTGCATGGGGAGATTGCTATATAATGAGGATGTGGTTTTTAACTCCCCTGACGATTCTGAAGTAATGTTAATCTATATTTAGCGCTAATGTGCGTTATCTGTGAAAAAATTCAAACGCCAAATATCTGTCTTTAATGTAACTGAGCCAAAAGAGCACAATAAACTGAATATTTCCACTTTAGTTAAGCATTATCTGAATATTAGCTATTGAATTAAATTCCCCAGTGTTGCATTTTGCGTTCCGGCTGGGTTTGACGCACGGCGTCATTCGTTTCCAGGAAACAGTTGTTAAGGGTGATGTAAACAGCGCGCTGGAGCTTGTGCAGTGCGCCTGCGCTGAATGAGCGTTTCTCCTTAGCTCCACTGAGCTGACAGGCTGACCTTATCGATTTCAACAGACGGCTTCTGGCGGGTGTCAAATCCAGAGGTGAACGTCGCAATCCAGGTGAGTTTGCTCAGCGATTCTCAAGATCAATATGGTCGTAAATGGGCCTGCGGAGCTCCATGTGTTTTTGTTATTTTTTAGGTTTTATAATGTCAAGTGGTTCTATAAATCAGTGAGATAAGTTTTAAATTAAATATTGTGATGTGTTTCTTTATGTACTCAGCACAGTTCTTCTGAGTTATAGAGGAATGGGCATAGAATATGTATACATATTTCTAAGCGGTCACAAATTACAGTGTTCAACTATTGATCCATTGTACGCATGGCTTTCACTTCTTATGGTTATCAATGTGACAGAGAGCTTTCATCTCTCCAGTTAAATATGTATTGCTGTGTAAAAGAGTTAAAGAGTGAACAATGTGTATTAAATTAATCTCACTTCGAACTTTAGGTTAAAAAGGAAAGACTGTTCCATTTTGTGAGTGATGTGAGAATTAACTCAATCATGCACCAACATATGCAAGGTACAGTATATATACACTTTTGCCACATTCAAATTTTTCTCTCTTTTAAATAATAATTTATTCGGCAAGTAAAGCTATATAGACATTGATAACGTTCCAAAAGACAAATAAATACTGTTCTTTTAAAATTTATATTCATCTAACTATCCTATAGAAAACAGATTTTTAAAATTAATGTATTTTAATATACAGTATTACAGTTTGACTCTATTTTTGATCAAATAAATGTAGCCTTGGTGAGTATAAGACATAAAAAGCTTAACTATTTGAACATAAGTGTGTATCAGTGAGGCACTCTCATAGATGCAGTGATGTTTATACTGAAATATTGGTATTAATAACCTACACCTAATTTTTTTTAGCATGATTTGAACTATGAAGTGTTTCAGATAATGAGGACCAATTTAAATGTTGTTTTCAGTATATTTGTGGAACTCTGGACCACACAACTACTGCCAAATCCTACACTCACAACATCAACCCTGTTGTTTATTTTGTAAAGCATTTCTGTATGTCACAGTGCAACACTTGGAAGGAAGAGCTCGTTGTAATTATGTAAATCTGCCTATGATAAATGGGGACAGACTGAAGACAGCTAAGACTCTAGTGGACAAGGCAATAAAGGTCAGGCTTCAAAAGTGCATAGATGAACTCCAAATTATCTTTAATTTTATAATAATAACATTGATGACACTAAGATCTTAATAAACATGCGCTGTCTATTTTGCTGACTCTGATTCAGGAGAAGAAAGTGTTCTCGGTGCTGGGTCCCTATCCTGTGATCCGTGCAGGCCTGCGTGCAAGAGGATGGGTGGAGCGGCGACTACCACGGCCCTCTCTCCCACAGCCCCGTCGACATGATTTTGAAACAGAAGCCACAGACGAGGGTGACAGCAGTGATGATGATGGTGAGAGTATCTGACAGAACTAAGATGAGACCCTATCTATCACTCTGCGTAGACGCATGATAAGGCTACACAGGGGACAATATTGAACCCAGAAGTTAGTTACGGCCACAGTGTTCTTTTGGGGAGGTTTTAAATGTAAAAATGACTTAAAAATATAGCTATTGTCTAGCGCACTTTTGACAGTCAGCATGATCCCTGCTACTAAGTTATTATAATGAAATTAATTGAAACAACAGAAGGTATCTCTACAATTGCATTTTTTAAACAAGATATTGCTTTTATTCAGCAAGGACACATTATATTGATCAACAGTGACGGTAAGGACTTTTTATAATGTAATATATAAAAAAATGTGTTCATTTGAACTTTTCATTTCAAATGAAGGGTTTCATAAGAATTCATAATAATAAGAATAAATGTTTAAGCATGAAATCAGCAAATTATAATAATATCTCACTACATTTCATCTCAATACATTACATTTTTTACTGTATTTTTAATCAAATTAATGCAGAGCAAGAGACATTAAAATAATATTATAAACCACACATTTTTAAACAGTTGTGTAAACGCATGTTTGTGTGAAGTATACTGTAAACGCTCTGCTCGGCGCATCTTGTGTAACTGTTTAGTTAATGACCCACTGTAATCTAAAGCTCGATATGATAGTTTAAGTAGCTAACCTGACACCACTCATTCCAACAAACAGATGTCAGCAAGCATAGATCACGCTTTCTGTCCCTTGACTACTGTCACACCACCTTCTCTCTTTTCTTTATGCAGACTTAGGAGAAGAAGGAGAGAGGGACGATGAGGCAGATGATCTATACGATCTAATGGTACTTTTAGAAACTCTGGAATTCCATTCCGCTGATAGTTGCCATAGCAGCTGGGTTTTTGAATGTGATTTGTCATCAGTGGGCAGTCTCTGATCATTATTTTAAATCCCTAGACACGACTGGTACGGAATGAGACGCCGTATTTCTACTGGACAACCAGGAGGGATTCAGTTGACTGTCATTCTTTACGTAAAGACCAGATGACCAATCATTATGCAAAGGCAGGATCTTTCACCACCAAGGTTCATCACAAATTTAACAAATGAAGCTTTTGAAACCAAAATATAATATAATAAAATAACATGAATAATAAAATAAAATATAAAAACACTTTCTCTTACTCATTACCTTTCATTTAATCCTTTTCAGGTTGGTTTGTGTATGAATTTGAGAAATTTGCAATGGTTTGATGCAGCAGATCCCAGTACATTTTTCCCACGCTGCTACAGACTAGGGGCGGAGGATGATAAACATGCGTTTATTGGTCAGTACTCTTAATCTTTATTGTCCCCTATTGGCTGCATTTTTTGGGGGTCTAAAGAGATTGACGCCATATGAACTTCATGTGTTAAATGTGTTGCTCACAGGCACTACTGTGGTATATGTTCTCTGTAACTGTTCACAGGTTGCCCCATGCTTGGACTGAATTTGCAATGTTACCAAACTTGATCCTTTTAAAGAAATTGATTTTGTTGTCTTTCTTCACAGAGGACTTCAGAAGGACTGCATGCACAAGTCTACTCCTGTACGTTTCGGAGATGTATGGAGGGGTTTCAGAGTGGGAGAGAACCAGGGAGGTGTATAATGCTAAATCTCATGGTATGACGTGCACTAACACAGACATACCCGCATTAGCACTCCAACGTATTCACACATCTTCCCTCTTTTTTAGGTCTGAGCAAGCAGCGTAAACAGCATGCCAATCACAGGGTTGGAACCTCGATAATTGACAATGCATTGCATATATGTCAGGAGTATCTAAACAGTCTAGAACACTGTGACATAGACATCACTTTGGAAACAATCCCCACCCTCTCAGAGCAGCAGTGGAAGGTGTTTCTTCAGAATTATTATTTAGTTATTCAGTGAGTATGATTTTTTTTGTATTATTATTTAAAGTGCGCCTAATATCATGTTTTTTTTAAGTTTCAGGGATGAAATTCTATATTGAAAATCATGAAATAGATACAGGAATGTCCCAAATGTATTTTTGCAGTGAAGGAGTGACAATAGACGGCTGTGAAGCTTATGTGGAGCGTTGTAAATGCATGCTGGAGCAGATGAGTCATGTTTGCCCTCAGATGGAGACTGATGGACTCTGCAACATCTGGATCATTAAACCTGGGGCCAAGTCACGAGGCAGAGGTGAGTAGGTGAAGATTAAAGAAAAAAAGTGGAGTAAAAATGTAGCAAAACTATTTCATTTACTTTGGCTTTACTGTTGTAGGTATAATGTGCATGAACAGGTTGGATGAGATACTGAGTTTAGTAGATGCAGACCATAGCATCATAAAGGACAGTAAGTGGGTGGTGCAGAAGTACTTGGAGCGGCCTCTTCTTGTGCATGACACTAAGTTTGATGTAAGACAGTGGTTCCTGGTCACTGACTGGAACCCTCTTACTGTGTGGTTCTACCGTGAGTGCTACCTCCGATTTTCCACCCAGCCTTACTCCACTCATACATTGGATAGGTGAGAAAAAGGTTATAGTTCACCCAAAAATGAAAACACCTGTATGTTGTTAAAACCTTGTGTAATTTACAGTATATTTTTTTTTCTAAACAGTGAAAGTAATCAGAATCCACAGTTGTTTTGGACCCCACTGACTTTCACTGCAAGGAAATACTGTTGAAATTCTTGAAAATATCTACTTTGTGTGTTGTGCAGAAAAAGCAAAGTCTTGTGTGCGAGTAAATGATGTCAGAATTTCCATTTTCAGGTTAAACTTTTCCTTTAAGAGAGATTATTTATTAGGCTTCTGTTTAATCTTTTTCTCTGCGTTTCACCCTCAGTTCTGTACATCTTTGCAACAACTCCATCCAGAAAAATTTTCAACCGAGCCCTGATCGCAATCCTTCTCTGCCCGCTGAGTGCATGTGGTCATGTTCACAGTTCCGCTCCTGGTTGGTTGCTTCAGGCCAGGATGATCTGTGGGAAGGAGTGGTGGTTCCAGGTATGCAGAAGGCCATTATCCAGACTCTCTTGACAGCACAGGATAGTGTGGAACCTCGCAAAGCTAGTTTTGAGCTTTATGGAGCTGACTTTATGCTGGGACGGGATTTGCGGCCTTGGCTGTTAGAGATCAATGCCAGCCCCACCATGGCACCCTCCACAGGAGTCACAGCTCGACTCTGCCCCGCTGTACAGGAAGACACTTTGCGGGTGGTGCTGGATCGACGCTGTGACCGCAACACTAACACTGGCGGCTTCCAACTCATATACAAACAGGTGTACACGCACGATATCAAGATTACCAAACTAAATTCAAAGAAACACATATTTTACTACTCATCAAAAGGTCAATAATATTTTTTATTTGTTTATGATAAAGTTTTATAGCAAAATAAGTGAAGTAAAATACATTTTCAGCAACAATATGAGAAATCGTTCTATTATCATTTCTTGTTATTATTAATATTTATTATCTATGTTGTTTTTTTGCTTTTTTCTTCTGTCTTCAGGCAGCGGTAGAAGTTCCTCAGTATGTGGGAGTGAATCTTCTCATAGAAGGGACTTCAATCAGGTGTCCTCGAGCCCCTGTTTGCAAGCCTCTTATTCAGCCTCACCCTGATCCGCGATCAAAATCCAGCAGTCACAAGTCTTCACTCTTAAGCAGCCATTGCATTTCCAGTAAGGAGAACCAATCAGAAGAGGCAAAGAAGGCCTGGCCTACACTCTCCTCCCGTAAAGTCACGTTAGAAAAATCTTTGATCTTTCCACCTAAACTGAGGAAACGTCCCCACAGACTTGTCTTGCCCTCAACCTGTTTTGTTCTTCCCAAACTGGCAGAACTTCATCCTCAAAAACTCTCACACGCTCAAGGCCAGCCCGATCACTCCCCTGAACACAGGACACGCAGCAACCTTCCATCGCTTTATCGTCCAACCCCATCACTCAACGTAATAAATATTAGACCCAGACAAACCCTCACTTCCGGTCACAAACATGAAACACATATAGTCAATATATCTTATCCTGTCCTGCGCATGCAGAAATACCTGTCGCTAAACCAGAAACTGACCGAGAGAGACGGATCGAAGTCATCCTGAGGAACCTTTTGAAGAACATGATTTCATTCAAACAGATTATGATGTGATAATATGACCTAAAAGGAATGAATACGTTTTAGATTGCATCAGTTGTATTGTGAGTTTATATTTCAATGCACTATATTTTAAACCCATATATAACTTGTCAATCTTCTGTCAGAAATAAGAAGGAAAACAAAATATTAGTTGACGAAGATGATTGCAACACCTTTTTTTTCCTGAGCACAAGACTTTTTAACCAGTTTTCTTCAAAAAAAAAAAAAAAAAATCTTATGCAGAATATTAACTGATTACTTTCATATAATGGAAGCATACATTGGCCAGGGCCTGTTCAAAAAAAGACCAAAGATCACATAAACAGTGCATTTGACCATACAACAAATTGTAGGATTTTTAACATAGTGCATATGTAAGATAAAGAGTACTATTATGCAATGCCTAGTTCTGTGTTATATTGATATGGGAATATTGACTGTAGTATTAACTAAGTTGGTGCTAAATTTTGTATTCTCCAGAAACAATCAGGATTTTTTCTTATGAGATGTTTATTGACAATGTTACTCATTGGAAACACTACTGACATTCTCATAATTGTAACATTTTTATGCAAGTTGAACCAAGCAAAGTAACAATTAGATTCCTATATAGCACTAAATAAAGGACTATTATGATGGTAAAACTTTAACCAAACTCACCACTAGATGGAGGTAGCATTCATTCATTTTATTGTCAAGGTTCATGTGGGTATAAATTATATAGGACCACTATTTGCCAAATCCACAAGGATGACTTGTTACAATATGTGTTGATGCAGTTTGGTATGTCATGATGTCAGAAGGACAGGGTTTTAAGGGCATTTTTGTATTTTTACATAAATTACAATAAAAGGGAGCACTTGAACTCCTTGATGTGTGTGACTTATGCTCACTTAAGTCTCTTTTGTTGTTTTACTCATGGTATCATTTATTTATAATTGTTATAAATTATAATATTACATTATAAATCATAATAATACTAATAATTCATATTTTATACTTTATTTTTCTTCTTATTCTATTCTATTCTTTATCCATTAACACACATTCATATCATGACATTTTCAGAATGTTTGCATTTGACTGTAATTTGAGACACTGTATATACAACACAAGCAAATCGAGACAAACACTCACTTTATACACACCCATTAGCAGACACTGTTACAAATATTATTCACTTTTACTAATTAGCAGATCTCAAGATCTTCAAGATGTTTGTCTGATTAGGAACAGATTGTAGTTAAAACCTTTATCTCTTTAACATTTCAATACTGTAGTATGTGGTATTACAGTATTACAGGAGGTGGTTTATTAACCATATGGCCATAAATGAGTATAATAGGCCTACATAATTTTATAAGCATGGAATTTTGGCCAATTATACAGTGTCTGATGTCAGATGTCTACATAGGTGAGTTACCAAACCTTAAAAAATGACTAAATGTGGAAGCAAATCAAACAAACACATCTCTCACCCCCCACCTTCCTTTCTCTGTCACACACATGTTGGGCGTCTGTGAACTCTGTGTAACCTACAGAGGCACAACTAATATGCACCACCAACCATGGCCATAAAAAAACCTATTGATACTTACATCATACATATGTTCTACATTCAGACAAATATAAACAAGTCAAACATTTACAGAGAAGAGAAATTTCAGTGAGCCTTTTTCTAACATTTAAGTATCTCGTACATGCAAATCTTGACAAGTAATTACAGAGCCAAAAAAGTTGGCATGCATGTACACATTTTTTAACACTCCTAGAATTAACACTCGTCACTTTTTTCTTAGTAGAGATGGACCATCAGCACTGTGTTGATTGACTGGTAATCCAAGCAATCAGCAAATGTCATCTCTTCTTTGGCTTCTTGACTGTCTTCCATGATGGTTTGACAGAATTTTTTGGAAGTACAGCATGGGAAGTATAAAAAGGCTGGAATGCCAGGTCGGTGACCCATTGAGCTGTTAACTAAATGGGATGATTAAACTGGGAGAGAGGCAGATAGCTGGGGGCAATGGGTTTAAGTGTAAAAAAAGAAGCATGAGACTTTAAAATAACATCTTAAGCCTCTTACACACTTTACATACTGCATGCCCAGGAGGAAAACGACAACTTGACAAGTATAAATGAGCAGGATATTAGCAGTGCAGAACTGTTCAGTTTAGTAGTTAACATACTTGTTTATCATGTATAATAAGATATATTTTAACAGTACTGAATCTTCATTTCCATGTATTTTTTATATATTTTATTATCTTAATTTTATATATTTTGTTCCTTTTTTATAAGCATAAAAAAGAGAGATTTTAGGGAGAGTTCAGGAAAATTTGGGTCAATGCTGATTGTTTTTCCAGTATTTCAGAATGGTTGCATTTTGTATTCAAGATTGCATATAAAAATAAAAAGTAAAGTAAAAAAGTTAAAAGTTAACTAAGTTAAAAGTAAAAAAATAATAAATATAGCTGCAAGCAGCAATTACCGGGTTCGAGCATTGTTAGGCATTTGAGGTTGTATAGGGCAACCTGGATGTATGGCTGACACTGAAGCACATCGAAAATGGACAATAGGCTCATAGACACACACACACACAGAAACTGTATGTTTAATACTCAGTAAGCATGCTTACGGTCACACACACACACACACAGAAATTGAATGTTTAATACTCAGTAAGCATGCTTACGTACACACACACACACACACACACACAGAAATGAAATGTTTAATACGTAGTAAGCATGCTTACACGCACACACACAGGGAAAAAAAAGGTTAAACTGTTATATTAATACAAACACACAGACACAGGCATACATTCTACATACATTTTAGATATTAGAATGATAGGTGACATTTATTGCAAGCCTTCTCTTATAAAGAGTTTATAGGTTATTTTCATGTTTCACTGTAATGATTATCTGGCAAAATGGTAAAAAATTTATGAGCAAAATGGTAAACTAACTAAATGTGTTAGTTTACCAAAAGCATAGCCTCATAGCGCCACCAAGTTGCGCAATTTATTTATTTATTTTTTGACTTAGGTTTGAGCTTATACATATGTACCAAGTTTGGTGAAGATATCTCATTCCGTTCCAGAATTATATTCCGAATAACATTTGGCTTACGTTAACATAGACGCTAATTGGCCTACTGTTTCGCGCCAAAAATTAAAATTTAACGATTTACGCGCAATGGCCAAAAATATCCACAATTTTTGTTTTTGGCACTGTAGCGCCCCTGTTAGGCCAATTGGGCCGGTTCTCTGAGCCTGAGTAGTGAGGAGGACTACTACCATCTGACCAAGTTTCGCACTCAAACCCCTAATAAACAAATAGTGTGATATAGTGTGAGATCTGTGAAACGTTACATGCTAGCTGAGACGCATCTGTCACATGTTTCAACCACGTTTCATAAAGTTTTGTGTTTTTGTTCAGGTTTTATAGGCTTTTGAGTATTTCTGGCTATGCCCCTGTTTAAATGACCCTGTTATAGTTAACCAAAGATAATTATTAATCTAGAGAGTGCAGAGAATTGTTCTGTACTTGTTTGATCCAGATTGAGCGTCAACATGAGACTAGTTTAAAGTTGCAAAGTTGCTCAGAATGAGGACATTGATCATATGATTTAAATATTTAATGTTTGTGTGAATTTTTTAACGTGTTCTAACATTTGAGGTTATTTTCTATGGAAAAACTGTGTTTTTAAGGCACTTTTAACTGTTATAGCAACAGATCTGATCTCCATGAAACTTGTAATTGTTAAGAGTTGTCTGTCACATGTTTTTACCAAGTTTTCGTGAAGTTTTGAATTTTTGTTTATGTTTTATAGGCCTTAGGGTTCACGCGGCAATGCCGAATTTTCAAATGAGCCAATTATAGCTAACCAAAGGACAAAATTTACGATATAATAGACGATATTTGTCTGAATCATATTTTCTGTGCTGCTATGTTTGCGCTAAAATACAGCTCATAAAAATGAAAGTCATGAAAATACAATGCATTAAAATGCAAGCACTGTTAATTGCAATGTTTTTTTTTTAATTTGTGGAATGCAACAAGCTTTTTATTTCAAATACTTTCAGCAGGATTTTTGTTCCATAGTAAAAAGTGTACTAATTTAAAGTCAGCAGCTCTGAGACATCATCTCTTCTGAGTGACACAGGAACGCTAAGTGATTTATAAGCTCTCTGACATATTACCATCTGCCCTATAACCACATCACAGAATATGAACACACACGTGCATGTGCAATATGGCATGTGTGAGTTGTGTATGTACCTGAATGCTGCATGTGTGTGTGATGGTTCTTCAGTCAATTGCATGCTTGTCGTCATCGCTATATATCTTGGCCTATACCTTCTCTATTAGGAAGCCCTCTGGTTAGTCAACTCTTTAGATGTGTAATTCAACTAAAAGGTAAACTGTCATTATTTACACTCATTTCTAAATTACATTAGAATACTAATGTACTGTACAGCAGTCAAGATGTCCACGAGGATCTTTGTTGTGATTATAAATGTCTCATGTGGAGAGAAAAGAAGTTTTGCATTACATAAGAAGCATAAATATAGTCTGTCTGTACATATGATGAGCAGATGGGAAAAAAAAACACCCCAAGCTTACTTGAATTTTAGTGGACAACTGAGCCGGAGTGTTCAAAACTATGCAATCTCAAAAACTTATGTTAAACCTGGTGAGCATGTGCAGTCCTGTTCTCCTGCCATATCTTATCTGATTACAACGCTGTTGATAAATTATACTGTATCTCTACTCAGAATCTCAGTTTTCTCAATATTGTAAATTACAATAAATCTCAAATTCTCAGCCTCTATGGAAATGAAAATACATGCCATCAGAAAGCATTGACCTTAATGCACTACCAGGTGTATGAAGGCTCAAATGTACCTATAGAGTGCTGTTTAAACAGTTAAAATATAAGTCATGCTGCACTCACACGATAACCTTTACTTGCTAAACTGCTGTACAGAGGGATGCTGCAGACAGATCATATTTGCTTAAAGTGACTCTGCTGACACTGAATAAGCCTGTTCCCCATTCCTGTCCTTAAGGAATGTGTGTGTGTGCTTGTGTGGGTGTCATTTTCTCACCCTATTTTCTCACTAACATAAAGAGAAGCACCCTGCATCCTGTACGTCCAACTTTAATGTTTATAAATGCATTCATTTCATGTGCTTTCAAATCCAATATGTGCATCAAATGTGTGCATTAGTAGTTTATGTGTGTGTGGTCACATATGGTTATTATTAATAATGTATTATTTATTATTATTTAATTGAATTAAATGTTTGCATTTATACTTTTATGCTAACCCACTACTTCGATTTAAATCATTAGGCTATAGCTGACATACATTTTTCATGGCACTGTCCATTTAAAATTGCTGCCACTCCCTTTTAGGCCCCTAAATGTGTAACATGCACAGCTGCCTAATTTAAACCACATAATTTTTCTAAATCCCACCTCATTGTCACCCTGTCCAAACCGTTGTTTCCAGCGCAAGTCTAAGCCTGCCCTCAGTATAAATTTGATGACAATTTTCTTTTTGTTCTTTTGTAAAGCACAATAAATCCCTTAATAAATCCTGAACAGTTTAAAAGCCTCCAAATATATATTAATTTTGATTAAAGAGAGGGAAACTAGTAAGGTTTAAGATTATGTCTTAAAAAGGATGGATGCCCTCTGGGCTTGGATTCCAGATGAGTGTGGACAGATGCTTGGGTGTGCCACAAGTGTACATGTACGTGTGATAGAGAGACAGGAAAAGAGAAAAAAGAGTGAGAGAGAGTCTATTTAATGTAATGCTATGTGGTAACATGACAGATTGCGTGTTACATTACCAAACGTAACACTAACTTGACAATCTCCTTGTTGCTCTCTGAAAGGGATCCTCCCATTTTTCATTTAAACTACGCTCAATTCGTTAATCTGTGCTTCTCTTCTAATCTCAGTAATGTCTCGGCCCCGGGAAAAATAACCCATTTGATTATAAACGTACAATTTACCTGTGCAGGTACAGGCACGAGGAGTGCACGAGCACCGCTAATTCGTGCTTTGATTGGCTGCAACGAGAGAAGGCGGGGAGTTCTGAAAGACGATCCTGAGAAAGAGAGTGAATGCCTAGGGATGGACTTAGTTAGCTTCGGGCGCCTGAACAAGTCTGGGCTGCAGTACTTTCATTGCAGCTTATACAGCAAACAAGGAGATATCATTTTATTTCTCTGCTTGTAGGCAATGAGAGGATTTTTGCAGGTTGCACAGTTTTGAGAAAGGAACTAAATCCTTTGGCAGGTTGGCAGATGCATGCGCATTGCGCAGGAGCAGTTAGATAATATAAACTTTCTTCTAGTCATTCTTCGGACAAATACAACCTCATTCAAGGGAATTTCTCAGATCATGCAGGACTAGGACAACGTCGTTGACTGCTTCGCCTCGGTGACCAGTTTTGAGCGGTAAGTAGACGTTCGTTGCATTGAATTGATTAAGCTCTCCATAATAAGTGATAGAGCGCTCTGTGGTCAGTGATGGAATTCTATTCACCAATAACGCTGTAGATTCACTGATTAGAACTGATTTAGGATCAGTTATAAAGCGCTGTCAGTTATACAGCGCAATATAGTGATAGACGCTCTAGGGCAGTTATTCTCAACCTTTTGACCCGCATTGTCCCATCATAGTCAAAGCCCTCACATGTAGTCTTAGATATTTTCAATAAATGTAAAGCGTAAATAATTAACTAGGTTAATTTTAATTCCAAAAGTTTGAGCAAATGTTTGTTCTTATATAAAAAAGAAGAAGAAAAAAAGCAGATGCTGAGAGAAGAACTGTGAAATCATAAATAGGCTATAAGTGTTTAAGTGTTTACAACTTGAGAGTTAACTTTTCAAATTAAGCTTGATTTTAATTAGCCTATTTGAAACCATTCTAGGACGAGGGTCCACTAGGGGATGTCAGTAAATGTCCAAAGGGGCCTGAAGATGACTTCAAA
>JAUMHP010000048.1:13398419-13416472 GCA_032361065.1 Enteromius trimaculatus | reverse complement strand
TAAGTACATTTATAATTTTTAGAGTGAATATATATGTTTTTTTGTTTATAAACATTTCATTTTGCATACAAATATAAAATATCTTGAAAAGTCATGGGACCATTGATTATTGTTTAGGATAATGTGGTGCTCTTGGAGTGTAAAAGTTTGGGAACTAGGGAAGTCAGTGATAGAATGCAACTGGGTCAGCAATTACATTTTTTTAGATCAGATATAAAGTCAGTAAAACAACAGCATAAGGTCACGGACAGTTCTCTAGGGTCAGTGCTAATAAAGTGCTCAAGGCTTGGGTAGAGAGAAGCGTCAGGATAGAGTGATGACTCTTGAGTTTGAAGAAATAATGATTTATGGAAGTAGGTTTGAAAGCTATGGAATATCATCTTGCCATGTTTTATAATTTAGAGCGAGCAGCTTAAAGTTGCAAAATCATAAGCAAGTCTGTTGTGATGCAGGTCTGATGAACATTACCTATCACTGATATGATACAAGCTTGTTATCCTACAAAATGCCACAATTTTTATTATTTGACAGAACAGATGTTCTTCAGATACTTCCGATTTATTCATCTAGCTCTCATGAGATGTGTTAAAACACATAATCACTGCATATTTTATGTACAGTCTGCTTGGGGTGTCCTTGGCTCATGTGTTACAACCTCATTATCATTTAGGCAAATTCACATTACACTGCATGTTTGTTAAATCATGCTGGTTTCAAAAAACAAAAAGGGCAGAGAGAGAACAGATCAGAAACAAGATCAAAGGAATCACAACACAAATTCAGTTCATGATTTGACCACATGTGCACATGTTGAGGTATTTAGAAAGAACCACAATGGGAAATAAGAAAATGATGGACTAGCGATATTTCCACATCAGCATCATAACATTTCAAAACTGCCTGTTCAGGCAGAGGGGGCGGGGCATGACCTCAGTTAAACTTGTGTGATTCGTCACTTTGTATATATCACACTTGGTAGGCAGGGACGGAGTGTCTAGGTTACCGTGGACACCTGCTGAGCATGCAAGCATGGCCGAGGGCTTGCTCTTGTTGAGTGACTTAGTCTGCAATTGCTAGTGTGTGGGCTTTTTTTCTAATGTAAGAGAGTATGCATGCCATTATTAAGAACAGCTGGAATATTTATTTGTTTTACACTCAAGATTTTCTTGACCGTGCCAAGACTTATTTCAAGAACAATTATAAATTGGCACCTTAAAGTTTCCATGTGTTTGCTTATAACTGCTTGTTCGATGTCAATATACTACTTCACAATACAGGAGAAAACGTTTGGTTGCACAAGATTTTTCACAAATGTGCGAGCAACATTTGGGGCACATAACCCATAACATCTGTGTGTCAGTCTCCATAGCTTCTTTGCTTCCTGATTAAACTGTAACACATACATAGTGAAGCATGTGGATGGAAATGCCTTGTGTTCGTGTCTGGATACTCATGGTCTATTTCAGAATTTGTGACTATTTCTGCACTGATTATAGAGGGAAATTGGATTAATTTTAAATATCTAATGTGTTTATTGAAATACAAGTATCCAAAAAATCACAAATTCAGAAAAATAATGAATATATGTCAGTGCATTCACTTCACCATGCATTATCATTTTCTCTTCTCTTAGTTTCTTGACTTTTTCAATTATTTTGTCTTTTAATTATTATTATTTTTAAATAAATAAATAAATCCAGTAAATATATTAAGTAAATATTTAGACTGTATTTTGGACAAGTCGGCTTGCTTTCTTTCTTACTTTTGAAATCTCCCCCAAAAAGAAGATGTTTGTTTTTCTTTGCCCTCTTTCTTTCTATTTTTTTGTTCTGGTGTGTGGGAGACGGACTGTAATAAAATAGTTGGCAGAGTGACCAGCAGGCAACTTTGACACCCACTTTTCTTTTGTGTTTTGAAGAAGCGACCTCTCATAATTTAATATTTTGAGGATAAACTTGTGTCAGAGGGAGGAATGTTTTTAATTTCATTCCTTATCCTTTTGGCACATCTTCTTTCCCACCCATGAACTTTTCCTTGTTTAAAAACAGTTTGAAGACTTTGGCTCCAAAAACACATAAAGCATCAATTTGACAGGAAATTAGTAATTAAAATAAAACACACAATATATTCTTTTAAAAATAAACAAAACATGGCTAGCATGTATAAAAATATTATCGTTGTGAATCTGTTTTTACAATGATTAAAAATTTGAGTGTGTGTCTGGTGGGTGTCAAAATAGCTGCTGTTCAGATGGAAAAATTATGCTATATAAAAAAGTCGTTCACAGGGATGTTATTGTCAAAAAAGGGTAGTACCACCAAAAAACTGACCCCACTAGTAATGCTGCTGTTTGGGCATTAGGTGGTGCTATGAGGTAATATAATAACTTTAAGAAGCATAAGTTCGAAACGTATTAGTTCAGTGTGATTGCATTTCCAGTGAGACACAGTGAACTGACAGAGGCATGAACATTTTAGTTGGTGTTTGTGGTGTAGCTGATGCTGTTGTTTCTTCTCCCAGCATCCACTTTATAGAGCTCAAGAATGTCTCTCTAATTCCTCAGTCTTTTATGTTAAGCCACACAGTAAGTAACATTTTTCATTGCTTGAAAAAGTCAGGACTGAAATCTTTTTAACTGGATTCACATTAGGGCTGCATGATTATGACAAAAATTGTAATTGTAAATGTGATTTTTATCCGCTAGGTAGTCATGGCCTAATGAATAAGGAGTTGGACTTGTATCCCAAATGTTGTAGGTTCAAGTCCCAGGTCCGGCAGGGATTGTATGTGGGGTGAGTGAATAACCAGCACTCTCTCCACCTTCAATACCATGCCTGGGGTGAGACCCTTGAGCAAGTTCCCCCAACTGCTCCCCAGGTGCCGCAGCAATGGCTGCCCACTGCTCAGGGTGTGTGTTCAGGGTGTGTGTGGTTGTTCACTTCTCACTGCTGTGTGTGTGCACTTGGATGGGTTAAATGCAGAGCAAAATTTCCTAGTATGGGCCACATGTCACGTTCGTCCTATTACGATAATTACAATTTACACTGAGTGATGATTATTCCATTGTTTGAAGGAACTGCATGCCATATTTTTACATAAATAAGCTGGAAACACTCTAACTGAAAAACCTTTATTGCTTTTCTATAGTATTATCCCTCATATGTCAATTTTACATTGGATTGGTTTGTAATAATAAAAAGGCAAAACTATGAATGGTATTGATTAATTGCCACTTTGAATGATAACATAATTGTGGCATCTGTAATTGTAATTGCGATTACAAAAACGGTTAATTATGCAGCCCTAGTTCATATACAAAAAATCATATTATTGCACGTGATATTAAGCAAGCATTGGATTGAATGGTGGCTGTGTAGATGGAGGAAGGGAGAGGCTGCCTTAAATAATCTGCCAGTTCAAACACAAATGTGGTTCAGTCAGGACACTTATAAATGCTATAATTACTCTTCCATAAACCACATAATGATGACGGAGTTCCTTTAATTAATGCGAACAACACAGAGAGAAACAAAGGCAGACCGATTGAAAGGGAGCGAGTTAAATATAAATCGTTCCATGGTTTGTATCAATATCCACAGTAATCAATAATTTTTATTAATATCCAAAGTAATCAGTAATTTGGTCCTATTGTATTTATTGTGCAGTGTACCATATTCAGTATATGGTATTTTAAACTGAATTATTGTTGTAAAAGACTTTTTAAAAAATATGATATAATTGAATTAATGGCATAATAAAAAGGATCATGTCATTTTACAAGTTCATTCAGCTGAAAATAAAGCACACAAATGTCCCACATGTGCATACGTGGGAGGTTTGATTGTTTAGATGAGTGTTTAGTCTGTTTGTCTGTGTATTTGTGTGTGTTCCAGATAGACATGTCTTATGGGATGCTTTAAGGTTTTGTGGAAGTCTGGGTATTTTGAAAGTAGTTAAAAAAATTAACGTTGTGGCATTTTGAGATTTGCAATAAGACCAAGTTTAATTGCCAACTAAAAGTCTTCCCCATCATGAAGATAAGTCAGATAAAACAGTCCTTGTTTGTTCTAGACAGTAGGAGACACCGGAAAAATAAACCAATACAGTACGTACTCAGTTATGCTTTTCTGACTAAGGTCTTGGAAGGTTTAATGATGTCCATGTGTGTGTTTTATGTGCGTTTCTGTTGTCTGTGAGTTTTTAACCTTGTTTTTGAGGCAGGCCATTTTCCAGAGCAGTCATTGTTGAGTGCAAACCAGAGTGACTCCAAACGTGGACCGCGATTTCCTCTCGTTACAAAAAATCAAAAACAGACCCATCTGCTGGAAATATATTTAAAAATGGCATCTTTGAAAGCACAAATAGTGACACTTAGCATATGCAACGGACATTCATGTTTGGACCATTTCCGTTGAAAAGGAACAGCACGATCCCACATTTTCCCTCATGAGTAGTAACAAACAAAAAAGCAGTAAAAGGCAGTACTATATCTGTGTTAGCAGATCTGCTGAATGAATTTTAGCATGAGTGCAAGAGGAGCGTGTTTATAATCGTGCACATGCTTTAACTCTGTTAAGGATGGGAATCATACGATAGCATATTATTTTGATAACATATTATTTTAATAACAGTCTGTAACCTCTGCAATCATAATAGCAATATAACAGGAATGCTCTTCTAAACAAAAGTCCTCTCTTGAAAAGAGCATTCTTGAGTGCACAAGCTCATCTTCCTCTGAGTCTTTGCTCTTTATTTTATGTTGTGGTGATGGTGCAAGCCCCACCTTGCTTCTCTTAGTTTCTTGTCTTTGAGCTTCTGCCAGATGTTGGTATCTGTGCACTCAGTTCACCTGGGGGAGGAACATTATGTTGTTACTATTTAAGCTGAAAGCAGCGCAGACTGCTAATAATTGATTTTTGGTTTAGATGACCATTTTGCACATTTTTTTCTGTTTTTGTGTGTCATAATGTGTAGGATTTGAAAATGGGGTGTTTGCTGAAATGGACTTTGCTGCTTGCTGTGTTGCTGTTTCTCCCATCACGGTCTACAGCTCAAGGTAAAGATTCATGCACTATTTCAGGAAGTACTATTAAAACGATCATGTATGTAGTGGAGCTATATTGATGTTATCTGCAGCATGTGCAGTTCTCATTTAGGAAATGTAATATTGTTGTATTAGTTCACTGGATTTTTTCATCTTTGATGAAAATGAAGACATCTGGAAATTAGTTTGAGGCATGTAAGAAAGTCACAAAGTCATAGATAATCTTTTATATCGTATTGATAAAACAATAACATGTTTGATAAATATTCAATATATTGTTTATGCATTATTGTTTTCTTATTATAAATGTTTTGAATATTGAAAAAATGTTCACCTGTTTTGCAAGTGTTTGTCATGTTCTGATAAAAAACCTGTAGTTTAAAATGACAGTGTCTGCAATTTTCATTCAAAAGAAAAATTCTGACTTTAAATTTGAAAGAATTCTAGTTTTGACATTTAGTTGTCGATATCAACTGATATGAAACATTTTATTATGATAATTGTTTTAACCGTATCGCTTAGCGCCAGTCAACATTATAAGGGTACTATATAGAAAAGAAGTGTTAATCATGTCAAAATTTGATAAAGAAATAGTCAAAATAATGTGTTTCTTAGTTAAATGTTTTAAAGTAATAGATTTTTTAATAAACATAAATCAGCACATTATTTGTATTTATTTTAAAAAGATAAAATAACTTTTAATTAATTGTTAACATTATAACAATATAGTATTAAAGAAAACAATTATTAATCATTTCAACATTTACTAAACAATTATTAATTGCTTTTTTAAATACTTTCACTTATTTTAAATTAATGTTATAAATTATTGTAACTACTATAATTACATTTGTTTTTTTACAGTTGTATCCGTTAACACACATAGATCGGCATACAATACAGTATATAACATCAATCAATAAAGTTGCAGATAAACACACACACATGTTGGTTTTTGTGATTTATGGGGACTCTCTATAGGCGTAATGGTTTTTATACTGTACAAACTGTACTGTATGTGGTATTGTCCTGCATTTAGATTTTCCAAAAAACATTATTTAGTTTGTTTTTTAAGTCTTTTGCATTACGGGAACACTGAAAATGTCCTCATAAAACACCTACATATTGTAATACCTATGTCATACCCATGTCATTATACAAATTTGTGTCCTCATAAACCACATAAACCCGCACACACACACACACACACACACACACAGCTGTTGATATCCAGTCTGGATTTAATATATTTTGCATCCCTAATTTTCAATTCTGCACATTCAGTACACTGTACATAGTACTTACATACTAGACCTCATTATGGGGACTTCCCATCATGCTCTATCAAAATGCAGTGACTCATTGATCAAATCAAACACAGCAGGTTAATTAGTTTACTACCTTAAGGGCATTCATTCATGTAGCTGGTGAGTCACACACAGCCACAGATCTGATGACTGGCTGTATACTGAAGTGCGTGAAGGAGAGATGGCACACCAGCCACTAAAAATAAATAGGCCCAGATGCTTTGTTTGCTTCAAATGACTTTGCAGACTGGGTGGTGATGGTCATTTCCTGTGTGTCTTCTCACCCTGATCCTCCCCTAATCCTGCACTGAATACAGAAATAATCAACAGATGTGAATGCTCATGGAAAAACTGAAGTTCAAGTTTACACTTGTATATATACAGTACATATGGTATACACAATGGTACACAGTGAAGTGTTTTGTCTAGCTCTTATGACTGTGCATTTTAGAGACAAAGAATAAAATGCTTATGTGCAAAATAAGGAAAGAGGCACATGCAAGTAGAAGAAAAGAAATAGTAGGCACTGTATGTTTTATTTATTACTGTTAGCATTTGTGTTAACGCTAATTTTGGAAACACGGATGAAAGCATTTTCTATTTGTAATAATGAAAACCCACATATTCAGACTTAAAATACTACTACGCTAAATACTTGTTAGTATACTGTATTTCTTTTACAGTGGAAAGGTCACAGTTCACAGTTGGTCGTGTCATTATTTACTGATTTATTTATTTTTCTGTTGACAGGCCAGTGCAATAATGTGGTTGCAGCAGATATTGTGTTCCTGGTAGATGGATCATCCAGTATTGGCCGGGCCAACTTCATGTTGGTCAAGAATTTCATGGCAGGGATTGTCAAGCCCTTTGCCAGAGTGGTGGGACCCAGTGGCATCCGTTTTGGAAGCGTACAGTACAGCGATACTGCCAGGTCCGTGAAACTAGTATACTTGGTGTGTTGTGTTCGTAAGCACCACTTGCCTGCCTGTTACCTACATAGAAAATAACAGTTGCCATGGTTACATTTTATTTACATTTTCAATTAAGTCATATTATACTGTATGCCAGTAGCATATACTGTGTATATAAACATACTTATTCGACCCGTCTTGCTCATCATGGTAAGTGTGTAATGTGTAAACTCTAAGGCCACCTACTATAAAGTGGGACCAACTGTTATATTGTAGTTTGAAGTAAACATTGAGATGATTCCCTTTAGTGAATCTTGTTGAATCTCTTTTAAGGAGAAGTTTAACAGTTTGAGTATATTTAAGTTATAAATAACAGTGTCTTTGTGTTTGATGAGGGGGGTGCACTGTGTTATATTTGTTATGTACAGTAAAGGTTCATGGATATGTGTTGGAACATTTGTTGATTATAGTTATGAATTTTATGATACTTAGGGTGGAGTTTACATTTACTACATACCTGAATGGAACTGAGCTCATAAATGCTGTAGAGAATATCAACTATAAAGGAGGAAACACGCGGACTGGGGCTGGCCTTAAATACATCGCAGACAACTTTTTCAGCCCTTCCTCTATCAGAGATGTACCCAAGGTGAGCTGACACACATGTGACTTGCCATATCTGTAGTATTTTGGCACCATAAATGACTCGGTCTAGCTTTGAGTTATGCAACTAGAGTTCTTGTTTTGTATTTTTACACGGTGTATACTACTGTTCAAAACATTTTGAATTTATCATTACATATGTATTTATATTTTTAAAAACACTGCTTTTTAATACTTTTGAACTTTCTGTTTATCAAATCATTTTTAATGTTTCATGAGTGGTTTTGAAGGATCATGTGACATTAAAGACTGGAGTAATGGCTGGAGTATTCACATGAATAGATTACATTTCAAAATATATTAAAATAGAAAACAGTCATTTTGAATTGTAATAAGATTTCACAAAATTACTGTTTGAACTTGTCGAATAAATGCAACCTGGGTGAATTCAAGAACATAAAAAAAACCTGACCCCAGACTTTTGAACAGTTGTGTATTTTAATTTTGATGTCTGCTTGTGAGTTTTTATTTACAAGATTCATTCTGTGTATAATAAATGCTCAAGTATAGCAAACTTAAGTTGTATTTTCTTGACTCATTACTGTCTTTCATTCTTTCTGTTAGATTACTATCCTCATTACTGATGGTAAATCTCAGGACAGTGTGCAGGAACCTTCTCAAAAACTACGTAGCCTTGGAGTCAAAATATTTGCAGTGGGTAAGAACTGTTATGTAGAGTATTTAGCCAGCATTGTAATTTTTTTTATTTTTTTCCTGCACACTTTAATGCATCTGTGGGCTGTGGATTCAGTATATTAAAATATGTCTAGTTTGCACTAATTTTATAAGTTTTTTACCCTCTTGGCATTTCTCAGGTATAAAGAGTGCAGACCCAGCTGAGCTGACTCTCATTGCTTCTCCTCCTCAAAATGAATTCACCTCTCAGATTGCCAATTTCAAAGCTCTCAGCTCTTTGCTGCCTCTAGTGTCTCGACGTGTGTGTACAACAACAGGAGGCTCTTACTCAAGTGACGGTAAGCCTGTCATGCAGTAGACATAATGCAATTCAAATAAAACAAATTTTATTTTATAGGTGTTTTGATAATTTTTTTTTTATTTAGAACTTTTATATTTTTTAATGTATTTGTGTAGCTGGTGCACCATCAGAAGCCTACAGTGGCCCATCAAACTTGCAGTTTTCGGGTGAGACCACCAATTCACTGAGATTTCGATGGACGTCTGCAGGGGGGCCTGTAAGTGGCTATGTGGTCCAGTACAGGCCCTTATCTGGCCAGGGTCTGCCAATCACAGCAGAGCTTCGACAGGTGAGAAGAAATCTGTAAATGGGATAAAATTATTTGAATGATAAAATGTAAGACTCAAAAACATTCACTTCTGTTCTTTATTTCACCTTTGCTCTAGCTTGTTTTTGTAATCTAGCTGTCTAATAAATATTGCATTGTATAGCATGAATATTGTTGGCTTTGTGACAAAATAGCTTAAGGTTAGGTAGGTTGCTTTGGAGTTAATCATCTGCTAAATTAATTAAATGTAATTTAATTTTAATCATATCATAAAATTACAATGTTATATATTAATGTGCTTTTGCTAATTATGTGAGATGTTTTTTTTTTTTAATTCAGCTTTAGTATTTTTTTGCAGTACTTTAGCTCAATGTATTTACTTTTGCTTCATCTTTAAGTTTATTAAAGTACATTATTTATTTATTTCAGTTTATTTCAGTTACTGTTATAATTGTTTTCATAGTTTTAGTCTTAGTTCACAATAACAACAGCAAATACAGTGCATCACACAAAGTGTAGCATATTGGTCTCCACTGAAAAATCTTTTTATGTGCAGGAAACAATACCAAGCAACCAGCAGAGCTACACTGCACGAGAATTGCTTTCAGGCACAGACTACCTGATCACTGTTATTGCTCAGTACCCAAACAGCTTGGGAGAGTCAGTGTCTGGCAAGGCCCGAACAAGTGAGAACTGAACAAAGCAGAAATATGTGTCATCAGCATCTATTAAAAAAAAACTCTCACTTACTCTCCCCCCAAACTATGCTCTAGAGCCTCTCCAAAGTGTGACTGCACTTCGACTGATCCAGGCCGGGTTTTTTACTCTGGCTTTGGGCTGGGACAGTCCAGCTGACCAAGTACAAGGTTACAGAATCACCTATGGACCCACAGGTGAGACCAACACACTTCCATATGGACAATAATCCGGCCTTTTTCAGTAATGTTTTTACTCTTTGAATAGTCAATACCATAATTATATGTAGTCAGTGAAGAAGATTCTGGAGGATAAATATGTAAGACATAAGAAAGAGCAGGGTGACTGGACCAAGCAGAACTGTAATATATACTGTAGTAGTTTTATTGTTTTTCTAAAGAAGATGCAAGTGACATTTGTACAGTATGTTCAAAATTTGCCGCCACAATGTTGAGTGGTTGCTAAATTGAGAGTTCTGCATTTGATCATTCAGAGAAGAATGTCTCTTAAATAAGCCGCATGGATAAACATTCATTTCTGTTGCACAAGCAGTCAACTGTAAAACAGTACTTGAGGAATTTGAATAAACCCTTAACTCTAAGTTTGAGGTATAGCAATAGTGATTATAGCCTTAGCAAGCACCACTAACTAATGATTTTCAAGTTTGATAAAAGGAAGATGCAGAGGTGGGAGAGAGTGTTCTGGTTTCCCCGAGGTATTTTTGTCAAAAGCTGAGAGGAGTGCCAGTTTTCTTTACCAGGTGTGAGCTGGCACAGAACAGATCTGTCAGATTAGGTGTGGCCCTACAGTATGTTTAGTCAGGTTAGTATTTGAAGATAGAGGAAGGTGTTTCAACGTGCTCATTTTAGCCCGATCTTGCATGCAGATGAATAGATGCTGAATAGATGATTTAGAGTTATACTATGTCATTAACTGACTCATATATTAATGATATGCTGTGTTTGGTTGGCCAGCTGGTCTGAGTTGCTATAAGCTGCTACTGTAACAAATCTCCAAATGCTTCTAAAAAAAACATTTTGAAATGAAGCCTAGGACAAGTATTTATTGGTTATGAAAATCTATAAAAGGTACAAAAATAAAAAGCTAATTCATTAAGGTGGGTAAGCGCATTCTAATGTATGTGCAGACCCTTTTTGCTTTTCAAAAAATTGAGAGATTGATTGTGTTAGTCAGAAGAGAGAGGATGTCACATTTCCTGCTACTCTGTCGCAGAGCTGCTCTCTGTTCATCGGATTCTGCTTGTATAATGCGCTTTGTATAAAGACATGAACACATACTTGGTTTTTAAAAACACAGTCTGTGAAAATGGCGCATTGAATTAATGATGCATTGATGTTGAGCTTGCAGCTTAGTAAGTGAGTCATGACCTACTGTGAATAAGCAGCCATGCTGATGGATGAGTTCAGTGCGTTCATTCATTAGAGAATTTGTCAGACTGATTTAAACTGGTTATTCCTGAGTTTAGTACAGTATTTCCACATTGCAAACCAAAGTTGAGAACATTGTTAGCCATTTTTTTTCATGCATGGCATAATTCATTATTTATGCTAATTGATTTGACTGATTGATTGATTAATAGGTCAGCCTGCTGCACAGCTGCTGGAACAATCTGTGGGGGCTGAGTCTACTTCTCTGACTTTGGTCGATCTTAAGTCAGACACAGAATATGGGATCAACTTGTACCCACTGTTTCCCCGTAACAATGTCTCACCAGCTACCCTGACTGTCCGTACATGTGAGTCGTCAAATACTACCGTTAAAAGTTTTTTTCAGTTTGTTTTAAAATGAATACTTTTATTCAACAAAGATGCATTAAACTGATCAAATGTAACAGACATTCATAATGTTAAAAAACTTTACAATTGCAAACAAATTTGTTTAAATGAAGTTCTTAGCAATGTATATTACTAATCAAAAATTAGGTTTAAATATATAAGTATCTTCAAGGAACATGCATCTTTACTTAATATCCTAATAATTTTTGGAAAAAAAGAAATATCCATCATGTTTACCCATAAAATGTATATTTGGCTATTCCTACAATTATACCCCAGCCACTTAAGACTGGTTTACTTACCATCAAATAAATGGTAAGTATCAGAGAACATGTTTCAAAAACATTAAATCTTACCAACCCTATAAGGTAGCATACTGTATATGAAAAACACACGGACACTAATCTATAAAGCTCTGTCTGTGTATGTGCCTGTGTTTACAGTGCGTTTAGAAGGAGTGCAACAGCTTTCTGTTGAGACTGTCTCAAGCGACAGCGTTCGAGTTCGCTGGACAGGAGTGGCAGGGGCCAGAGGATATAGAGTCGTTTGGGGCCCTTTCACAGGTCAGCACATTTTAAAAGATGCTCTTTTTAACGAAATGCTTCCTACAAGGTGTAAAGTGATAAATCATCCAGTGATGTCTTTAAATGCTTTAGGTCAGGTATGATTGCACAGTGTGTTTTTATCAGATTCTTGTCTTTTTGTATATGTCTTCTTCAGGAAGTGATGTGGAGACCGTAGAACTGGGAGGTGATAGTGAATCTCACACTCTGGGGAATCTCAGACCGGACACAGAGTACATTGTTACAGTCATATCCCTGTACAGTGGAGAAGCTGAAGGACCAGCGGCCACTGCACGTTTTAAGATAGGTACACATATGCACATTCAGACAAATCTACAGTAAATGGTACATCAGGACAGAGAACATTTTCAAAGGGATGCTCTGATTTTGAAATTAATTAAAGTAGCAGTTTAGGCAATATTTCTAAAAAAAACAAACATTTAAGATTTTCATCTATAGAGTTGTGTATTTAGTAGACCTTTGCAAAAATTTAGTGAAGAAGAGTGCAGAGAGAAAATTTAAGAAAGGAAACAAGGTGTGTGTCTTTTTTCCCATCTTGCCTACATTTATCATACACAGACAGTGAGGTGTTTGCTTTGAATTTTGCTATTGACTCACTGTCTCCTAGGTCAGAACATTTTTTGTCTTATGACTCACAGGCTGCAGCAGTCGAATGTGTGAGGGTGTTTGTATATGCGCATACATGTTAAAACGAGAGACTAGGAGAAGGGAGGCAGTAACTGTCTATAAATAACAGGACATTAGGTTCAGAAAGATGGAAGTCATTGTTTTAATATTTTATGGGACGGGAGGGGAGATAAAGCTAAAAGATTTTTAATGCATTTGGCTTTCAGAGCGCTCAGAGCAACAGGTCCTGAGAGCCACGACTACGGGACCCACCAGCATCAGATTAAACTGGAACCTCATACAGGCCGCCAGAGGCTACCGACTGGAATGGAAAGCTGGAGAGAGTATGAAACTGTTACTAAAGCGTGCAAACACAGTGTAAAAATAGCCAGGATTGTAAAAAGTAGAACAGTAAAATACAACGCTGCGTGTAGATCATTTTCTGTCATAACACAGTAAATGGCTCTAAAAATAACTACATACATTTGTTGGATGATTATGGTAATTTATGGAAATTTACTTGAAACCAGAAAGTTGCAGTGTTACATGGAAAGAAATAAGCATAATCATCCTGAGTAGTTAAAGGGGTGTTTGCAATACATTTTTATCTAACTAATTTTAACCAAATAAAGAACTGAAACGTAAACTTTGTAGACTACAAAACAAAAATAAAAGTGACTACAGCTACAAGAAAATAATAATTTAAAAGCAAACTATGTACAGTATGACTATAGAACCATCATTGTGTAGCACTTTTTTATGATCTTTATGTGATCCTGCTGACCCGCAGGAGGCAGAGTTCAGAAACAAGAGTTCTCAAAAAGCACCACCAACTATGAGCTCAGAAATCTACAGCCGAATACAGAGTACATCATAACTCTATACACACTCTACGAGGGGCGAGAAGAAGCTACTTTCTTTTCAACCAAATCAACAGGTCAGAAAAATCATTTGATGGATTACAATATGATAGTGTTGCAAAGATCAGGTTTGTGAAAACCTGATGGCCAATGGTTTTGTTTCTGTCTTGCATACCTTTCATATAATATTCTGACGCATGGGTTATGTTTAGCAGAGCAGCAAGTTGGTCCTGTCAGGAACCTGAGGGTGGTGGATTCACTCGGAAAAATTATTCGATTAGGATGGACAGGAGTTTCTGGGGCAACACAATACAACATCATCATTCTTAATACAGAAAGTGAGAGAATTGTTTCCTTTAAATACAAATACAGCATGGCAGTATATCATTAAATTGTTGTTTGGGGTTATATATATATATATATATATTTACATTCATGAGATTTTCATTCATGAGGTGTGCTGCTCTAATGATTGTTTGAATTAGTTTTACCCATGTTTTAAAGCAAATACGGAGGTGAACAGAAGAGTTCCTGGGAATCAGACCACCTTGGACCTACGGGATCTTGAAGATGCTGTACGCTATGCTGTGAGTGTAAATGCACTAATTGGATCCAATGAAGGGGAACCAGCAAGAGTGTACATCGTAACAGGTGTGTGCATGCATACTTTTTCTGATGTTCAGTTGAGGTTGTCAGTATGTCAGTATCAGGTGCCTACATTGGTCATAAACAGAACCGGCACAGAAGGTGACCAACTTGCGAATAGTCGGGAGCAACAGTCGACGAGTCAGGATTGCATGGACTGGAGTTTCTGGGGCATCAGGCTACCGGGTTACCTGGAGACAAAGCAACAGTATGTAGATGACGCTTATGTGATGATTTGGATTTTCTTTATTTGCTTTTTAAATTGATATCACGTACAGTAACATATGTATGTTTTTAATCTGTCAGCTGCTCTCTCTTTCTGTTTTAGCTGCAGAGCAATCCCGTGTCCTAGGTGGCGATGTCACTACCCACACTATTGACGGGCTGCTGCCAGATGATACTGTTGTTGTGGGTGTTGCTCCAGTGAGTGATGGGCGGACTGGAGAAGTGGTCTCTGTGTCTACAAGAACCAGTGGTTCTAATGGAATTGTTACAGGGCTAAGAGTCACTGAAGTAACCTCTGGAAGGATAGTAATAAACTGGACTCCTGCGACTAGAGCAACAGGCTATAAAATAATGTGGCGGCAAAGTGATGGTATGGACAACATTAACTTGAGCGCTATAAATTTTTTTAACAATGGGCATGGAACGTTATATTTATTCTTTTTACATTGTAGGAGTGGAAGACTCTGAGATTGTTGGCGCTGATGTGTTTTCCTATGCTATTGAAAGACTCCAGGAAGGTGCAGCCTACCAAATATTAGTCTCAGCCCTCTTTAACTCACGTGAAGGACCTTCAGCCACTGTGAATGCAAGGACAGGTAGTTTTCCTGTAGAATGTTGCTAAATGTTAATAAATTCAGTTAACCATATGCAGAGCTTTAAATGCTTAAAGTCGGCATTAAATCAAAATAGATTATTCTTATTTGTTAAAGAAATATTAAAGGATTTATTATAAAGTTATTTTTAAAGTGTTAACTTCCCCTCCCTCTTAAGATGACATTACTTTTCTGATGGGCTGAACCCTCCTCTATAGCAACATTTTAGTCACATGAGATTGCAGCAATTATCAAATGAGAACGATCCTACTATATTCATTTCATGATGGATAAAATCAAGTCCTGTCATTATCCTTTTTTGGCTTTAAAGAAGGTGTTTCGCTTGGATGTATGTCCCTAGTGAAAAGTAAATATACCAAAATGTATTTCAAATGCATTTCACGCTATGTATATATAGATTTACATCTTTTACTTAATAAAAATACCCTGCAGTTGTAGTTTTGGTATACTACACTGCTATTTTAAAACAACAACAAAATTTTGTACCTAAAGCACTTTATTTGCTGATGTACAGTACAGTAGTGCTGAAGTCTAACCCAATATACACAAAAGTATATCTGATTGCACCAAAGTGGAACTGTTGCAAGTATACTTTAGGTACACTCTAAATATCTTGGATTTAATGGGTGATAATATTCAAAGATCATACAATCCTCACCATTAGTGGTATTAAAACAATTCTTTGGCTAAATTATAAGAAATATGTGTTGTATGCTGTCTGAAAGTAGCACTCCAAAGAAACATATTTGTAATTTTGTATCAGTAAGTCTTGAGTGAAATAACAATAAAAATTTAATTAGTTTTGAGCTATACTTAGTATAAAATAAATGTATTTTAAATGTATTATTTTTTTGCTGGGGGTCACTACAAGGAAGGAAAGAACATTGCAATTTTTGTTTCATGCCGACTTTAAAGATTAGTCTTTTCTGAGCTTTCAGCAGTATGCAAGGTTTTAGTCCGAATGGCTAACTCTATCCTGATGCTATGCTTTAGATCAGGCCGTAGTGGGTCGCGTCACAAATTTACAGGTGGTGGAGGCCCAAGGGGAGGTTGTTCGAGTCAGCTGGGTTGGAGTTCAAAATGCCACTTCATACAGAGTACTCTGGAAAAGGACGGACGGTGAGATCTTTTAAAATAAAAGCTTACATAGCTTAGTGTAAGTGCCATATGCTTTAGGAAAGAAAATATTAATACCTCAGTTAAGTTATTTTCCTTATTGAGAATCTAAAAATGCAAGAGATTGTGACCTCCATGGAAGAAAGCCTCAGCCATCATAAAAATAAAACTGTGAGTATGATTGTAGGTGGAGAGGAGAGGAGTCAGCTGGTTGGTGGTAACGTGACCTCAGTGGATCTGAGGCAGCTGGATGAGGGGGCACAATATGAAGTGAAGGTTCTGGCTCTAGTTCGGAACAGAGAAGGCCCACCTGTCTCCGTCAGAGTCACTACGGGTGAGTGCTGTTTGTCTGTGTGTTTCTGTTTCAGGTCATATTCTTATATGGAGACATCATTCATTTGTATTCTCTAAGGCAGAGTTTACAATATGGATTTCTCATTTATTTACATACATTTCTATTCCACAGAATACATATTTACACAGTGCACAAAATAAAGACAAAGCACAGAGCACACATTATTGTTTGTGTGTTATTAGATTATCTTTTATCGTGGCTTGGCTGAACATCAGATTCAATTTTACAGAGATGTTAACCTTGCAAAAGTGTATTGATATCACTGTTTGTTGTACAGGGAGCCAGAGAGGGACACGAGTAGAGGGTTTTCGTGTCTTAGACTCGACCCCAGGGGGGCTCCGTATAACCTGGAGAGCAGTGAGTGGAGCCAGCTCATATCGAATCTACTGGAGGTCCTCACAAGGTAGTTACACAGGCACGCATGCACCCACACACAAACCAAACTCAAGTAACTTTATGTTGTTATACATATGTATGCTTGCTTTGACTAGGCGAACCGGAATCAAGTCGTCTAATTAGTGGTGTTGCAACTTCATACACCCTTGATGGACTTCGTCCTGGTCTGAGCTACACTATTAGATTGTCTGCTGTGGTGGATGGTCAAGAAACTGAAGCTACCACCATCAGAGCCACCACTGGTACACATACCAGATTGTATCTCACATTTTATCTCGGTCTCTCTTCTCTTTCTCCAACCTTTTTCAGAGATATTCACTATATCTCTTTCTGTTTCTTAGGTACCCTGCCATCTGTGACTGGTTTCAGTGTGACAGACAGTACTGAGAATTCAGTCCTGTTAGGCTGGTCGCCAGTAACAGGAGCCACAGGATATATTTTACGGACAGAGGAAGAAGGTGATTTGTATGAAAGTTTAGGAACTGGTAGCATGTGGTTTAAGGATCAGAAGCACAACTCTAGTTGAATGCACTTCTTTAGTGTCTTATGCACTCTCTGTCTTCAGACACAGGAGTGGGTCAGTCTGAAAAGCTGCCCGGTACAGCCACATCTTACCGTGTAACAGGTCTACGACTGGGCCGTCGGTACCGTTTCACCCTGCAGTCTACCTTCCAAAACCAAGTTGGACCTGAGACCAGCGTGGAGGAACGCACAGGTTATACAGTTTCTGTCATTTTCTCTCCCAGCAAATTGAAATAAAAATGTTAAATATTTAATCTGTCCAAATTAAACAATTTTGATGAACATTTAATTAGCTGATTGTTAAAAATAATGGCATAAAACATGGTAGGACTCCAGATGACCTGTGCATGTAGTCTACGTTTTAAGTATAATTTAAATATGAATATAAATACTATAAATACTATATTATTGGTATTTTAAGTAATTAGGGGCAGTTTCCTGAACAGGGTTTAAGACTAGTCCTAGATTA
>JAUMHP010000048.1:13377262-13388080 GCA_032361065.1 Enteromius trimaculatus | reverse complement strand
ATAGATAGATAGATAGATAGATAGATAGATAGATAGATAGATAGATAGATAGATTATAGAATAAAAATAAATACCAATAAATACTTTATATATAGAAAGACAGACAGAAAGAAAGATTTTTATCATTTTTACAGAATGTAAAATAAATAAAAAAAAAACTGTCATTTTAAATGTATTTAAATGTTGTCATTTATATTTACTACTTAATAAAGATAATATATAAGAAAAGCCTGGCACCCTGTCTGTGGAAAAGGAGTCACAGTGGATCTTCTACTGCCTTGCTCCAGTAAATACTGCACATTTTGGCATGTTCATTGAAGAACGTGTTTCATTCTGTTTTTGTCTTCCCATCATAGATCTGTCAATCATTCATCAACGCCCCAAGAAAACACCTGAGTGGGTGGAGCATGGCCAGTAGGAGTGGCTGGCATTACTATGCCTGAAGGCACGTGGCGATGGTGTCCATGGAGACAGATGGCAGCTTCACTGGGGGCCATGGTTTGTCCCTCTTACAGGCTGAAGATAGCGTGGGGGCTGGACTCGCTCAGCAGGAGGGGACATGGCTTGGCTTCCGGGCTACAGTGAGCGCTGTGCTGCTGCTGGAGCTGCTCCTGGGAGTGGGTGGCAATCTGACCGTGCTGGTGTTATACTGTGGCCACTGCAGCCTGTTGGAGTCCGTCAGTCATGCCGTCACGCTCAGTCTGCACACCCTTGACCTGCTGCTCTGTCTCCTCTGCCTGCCGATCACTGCCACGCTCCTCATTCTGGGCGGGGCCTCGGTTCCTCACCACGCCCTTCTCTGTTGTCTCCACGAATCAGCAGCCAGCTTCGCCAGCGTGGGCACCGCACTTAACCTGCTGCTCATCAGCTTAGATCGCTATGACATCAGCGTCCGGCCAGCCAATCGCCTACTGACGCCTCGAAGGGCCACCATTTTACTTGTTGGAGTATGGGTGGTTTCTTTAGCCGTGCCCCTCCTGCCATTCGTGGAGGCGGGGTTTGTTTCGGGGCAAGGTGAGGGCGTGTTTGTGCACTCCAATAGCACTGTGCTTTGTTCAGAGTGGGGAGGAACTCTACAGGCTCATCTGTTACTACAAGTTCCTGTGTTCCTGTGCTCTCTCGCTGTGATGTTGTTTACATACTCGCGAATTCTTCAGGCACTGCGCATCCGCATCGGACGCACACCCAGGCCGCATCGAGACAGCAAACGGCCTGTGCATCGCCTCTGGTTGCGCCGTAAAAAGTCAACGAGGTCGCCGGATCACACAACGAGAAACACACCAACCTCCCCACCTCCGCTTTCGACCGGGCCGCTTATCGCATCAGATACAGTTACAACAGTAACCATCAACACTGAGACTAACACTCCCTCGCTCAACACACCTCTTAGCCCCACCCCTACTATATCTGTGATAACCTCGCCTTTAAGCCCCACCCCCACTGCTTCAATGGTAACCACGCCTTTGAGCCCCGCCCCATCTGTATCCGTCATAACTAGCCCTCACATCCCCACCCCTGCTACATCATCAGTGGCCACGCCTTTGAGCACCATGCCCACTGTATCCACAGTAACCACTCAGCTAAGCCCCGCCCCCGTCCACGGGCCACCCAGCATGGGTGTGGGAGCATCAGTATCGGCCATTTTAGCTCTGCGCCGCGCGGTTCGGCGGCATCGAGATCGGCGGGAACGGCAAAGGCGTGTCTTTCGCATGTCTGTCATCATAATCCTCTCGTTTCTGCTATGCTGGGCGCCTCTTTCCATCATGCCCCTTCTCATGCTGGCCATCGGGCCCTCTGATTGGCTGGAACGCCTGAGACTGTGCTTCCTGGTGCTCGCTTACTGGACAGTAGTGCTACATCCGCTGCTCTACGCATTCACGCGGCAAAAACTGCGCAAAGTCCTGCATACCCGTCTGCGCAGGCTGAGGCCACAAAACACGCAGACTCGCATTCGACCTAATACCAGGATCCGCCGCAAGCACAGGGGAGATTGCAGTGATGCTACTGACCGCTGTCTGACAGAGGCTGTTAGAGAGTGAGTGTTTGTGTGTCTTTGACTTATAAATAGGCTCACACGGAATCTGAGTGCGCATTCACTTGTGTACGTCTGTCATTTTCTTGTTTTTCTTCTTAATTGTTTTGGATAATTTAATTATGCTCTCAGCTGCTAATACATGTAGGTTCAGCTTCATTTAACAGATTTCACCCTGTTTAAATCCTAAGCCGTAACCATATTTTGAACATTTTAAGAGACTTAAGGGAACAAAGAAAAAGAAAGAAGAACTTGGAAGTTATTGTAAAGTAATCCCTTTGAAGTACTTGCAAATAATATTATTTTATTATTAATAGGCACACATTCTTTTAAGGCCCAGGCACAGAAAGGCATGCAAGCTTTTCAAGCTTTCAAATAATGCACACATGCACTGTTGTTTAAATAGATTAAAATTTTAATAAAAGTTTGCTTCAAATATGCTAAAACATAATGCCCAATATGCTGGAAACAGCTCCGTTAATGTTTCTTGTCTTGCCACATTCAATTATGATTTACATGAATCAGGTAAATATAATTCATGAATAAGGTAAATAGGCCTATATGTTTAATTCAAAACAGAGACATTAACAGTTTTGTCATAATAGTTGTTAATTATTTGGTTAGCTTGTTAGCTACTTATATCTTCTAACTCTTTCATCTCTAAAACCGAAGCATTGTGCTGGAATTCGCATTTGTCTTCTTTTATCAATAAAGCCTTCTTTGATTTGATTGGGCATTTAATTATTGTGACACTGAGGAGTGCTGTTAGTCCCCTGAGGCAGTCTAGTCTAAAAATATAACTTTTTGTCATCCTACCAACAAATCGAAGTGTGTCATGGAGCACAGCAAAACAGCATCAAGGATATCAAATACTCCAGTTGGAAATTCGGCCGTATCTGATTACAGAAGGGCCTTGTGGTTACTGTTTAAATCCATTTCTCAGATTTCCTCCTCAAATCTGTGCAGAAAATGGCAGAAGAAAAAGAGAAAGTCAGCAGATTCCGCCTGGGCCTATTTATGACTGTAGGTAAAAGGTGTGTGCAGAAAACTATTAATGTGTTAGATGTGTTAGATGATATGTGTGACTCGCTCACCTCTATAAAGGAAATAAAGACGTCGGTAGGTCTCTATTGTCCACGAGTGTGTAGTATCATTGGCAACTAATCAGCACAGGGTTTCTAAAGCACACTGAACTCTGAGGTCAACAGGGCACTGTCTAATTAACCAGTAGAGCACAAATATTCCCATGGTGCTAGAGGGAAAAGAGCGAGATTGAGAGAGAGAGCAAACCTACAGGTGTGAGTCTGCCAGAGGCCATGTGCAATAAATTCCAAATCCAGGTTATGCATCGCATGATTTCCATATAAATTAATACCAACTTATTGGCATTCATTGTGTGGTGTAAAAAGTAACCGTCTATCCACCAGTACACATATATGTGCACATATTTTACATTGTCCTTCTCACTGATAGTCTAGAGGGCAATAGATTTATCATTGTGCTTATTAATTTATATGATCAGGGATGTAAATAGTCACTAATATTTATGTGGTTTGAAACTGCAGCCAATTTGAATTCGGCTCTATCAAGGGCATGCATACTGGTTCGATCAGTTGACAAAACAACTTTTACAAAGTCGACATTTATTTATTTTATTTGTGTCCCGTATATGTATATATTGTCAGTGCTGTATATTAATTCAGTTTGAGATGGGTATTGTATTACTTTACAATAGAGGAGCAATAAGTCTGAATTACAGTAATAAAAGGATTGAGCCTCTTCGCTTGTTTGCTTTGTTTGTTCCCAACCCCAGCAGTCAAAACTCATACCTACTATAAAGCATAGAAATTTTATGCAACATAATATGTAACACATAAGACAAAGTGATCTACAATCTGCAGTTTTGAATGCACTCTGGGTTTTCCTGCACTTTCCCAAAGAAGTTGGTGTTTGTTAGGCCAGAGTAAAGACAAAAACTAATCTGTATTTTGATTAATCCTAATTAAAAAAAAAAGTTTGCTGCTCTGAATAATTAACATCAGTCTGAACCACTTGCTTTGATAGTTAATTGGTGTATGGTAGTGTCTTTTCATTACGTGAATTTATTAAGAAGTGCAGGCTGCTTTAATATATACAATTAGTACATGCTGAGAAAGGTTGACTGACTTCATCCCACTTGATAAAAGTCAAACAGGCAATTAAGAACCTCCTGTGTCTCTGTCAGCGTTTGCAGTCTCACACAGAAGATCAAATGCCATCTGAGGGATACTCAATAAAGGGCCTGTTCAATCAGTGAAATGGTAGCCTTTCAAATCCTCTCTCTGCCTGATTCAGAGACCTTAAATGTTATTAATCTTTAAAGAGTTGTTTGCGGTTCAGCCAATATGTGTGCAGAGAATGGGAGACCAGCAATCCTCATTATCGGTGATAGAGGCTGCACTCCACTTGTGAAGTCTGATCGTATTAACACTTATTAATGTTTGATGACACACACTGACATTTGCAAGAGCCTAATAATTGGAGGGCCGATAATGGGGACGGGGTCCTGCACACAGATGTAGATGCAATAAGCTTAATAGACATGTAAAGGACTCTGACAACATAGGTTAATGTAGGTCAATAAGACCTTTGCTTCTACTTGTCCATAATTTAATTAAAAGGATTTTTCATCCCCCTACCACTGCAAATATGAAATTGCAGCACGTACTTTCATAATATGTAAGTAGGAATTACCCAAGATAATGTGGTAGTACTATGGTGATTACCAATTTCATGCATGTACACTACCGTTCAATAGTTTGGGGTCTTCAAAGTCACTTTTGGCTGTTTGAATTGTTTTACATTTGCTATATTTATTATATTTTACAAAAAAAGGAGAATAGTAGTGTACACTTTATTTCAAGGTACTTTAAAAATACCATAGTTTTTCTCTGGTAAGTGCTCAAACATACTGTTGGCACTAATGCATGAGAGGTTTTGCTAAATATGCTAAGTGAGTGAAGTCGTTTAAGCAAATTCATTATTATAAAGTGAGGGTGCATATGTCTGTGTGTCAAATTGGGGCAATTATTATGTGTGCATTCAAATTTGTAATTGTTCATTTATTTCCAAATGAGGAAAAGTGATGCACTTAATCACCATTTACATATTACATATTAAGTAGTATAATCAGCATTTTATTCCCATCTCCCTCTATGTTTCTGTCTGCCACTCTCTTCCTTTTAATTTTGAAAACTCAAGTATGTTGATTAGTATGGATGCCTTCTGTTTGTGTGCCTTCATGAGCAAGGAGAGAAAATGAAAAAAGAGAGAGGGTGGGTGGGAATTTTTTTTCTTACTGTATGCAACATGAAAATACTGCCATGTATTCATTAAAATCTATCTTGCTTCCTCTCCCAGCATTCTCTCTCTCTCTCACACATGCACATCTTCTTTAATCTCATCTGTTCCACTCACTGTCATCTTTCTTATTTTTATCACTGACTGTGCCTTGCTTTCTGTTCCTTCGTTCTGTCCTCACTCATCTCTTCTCTAGACCTGCATAAGAACAAAGAAGATCTGCCTTTGCAACGGGAAAGTCACCTTGGAGGACAGGAAGAGAGAGAGAGAGAGAGAGAGAGAGAGATTCGTGTGGGTGGAATAACTAGCAGAAGGCTGAATCCCATGTTGACTGAATCAGGCAACAAGCACACATTCCCATGTGTGTGTTGCTCACAGATTCACTACGTAAACGTTATGACATTTAAGTTTTCGTGTCGTTTATTTATTATTTCTCTTGGTTTCATTTGTTCATATTTCCTTATTTTATTATAATTTCCCGTGCTTAATGCTTGTACTTTTTCTGTGCGAATACATTAATACCAAAGGAAACTAAATGACATCCATTCATATTACAATAATAATTTTATTCAATCATCACTAGGGGTTTGCTTAACTAAAAATAACTAAAAATTAAAAAAACATGTAACATACATGACATCACAAGCCGAAATAGCTCAGTTGGGAGAGCGTTAGACTGAAGATCTAAAGGTCCCTGGTTCGATCCCGGGTTTCGGCAAAGCTTTTTTCCTCGCTTCAGGGTGCTGAGAACTAAACTTTACGTCAGCAGGTTAAGTTTGCGCTACGGTAAAAAGTACAGAGAAGTATTAAACAGAGGCAAATCCGAAAAGTACTACTACAGCAAATCTCTCTGGTTAAGTAGTGTGGAATACATAACCTGATGATGTCGCTAATTCATTCAATCGCTGCGATTTTGCTGTAATTGCAGCAGAGGGCGGTGTTGTACAACAATTCAGTCTTAAAAAAAAGTCTTACCTCGTGGAAAACGCGAGAGAGGCCGCAGAAACATGTGCTGACCAGAAGAGCGTGGAAGTCGCTGGACTGCTGAATGTCATGACGGTACACTACATTATGACAACGAGAGTCCAAGCTGGTAAAATAACTCCAGTCTATCAATTAAGGTCATGTGAAGCACAAATCTGTGTGTCTGTAAGAAACAAGACCACTGTTAATGTTTTACATTTAAAACATTGCTCATATCAAAATGCAATATTTAAAGATAAATTTCTCTGGATATATTCTTATAAAGAAACAGACTCTTCTGTATTTTGGATGGCCTGAGGGTAAGTAAATTGTCAGCAAATTTAAATTTTTGGGTGAACACTTTTAAAATTAAATTGTGTTCTTATTTAATATAATAGTTTTTACTATTATGTGCAGGGAAGTGTTGCCTTTGATGTTACTGTGATACGCTTGTGAAGATTTATTATAAATCAGTTGAGAATAATTATCGAATTGATTCAATTCAGTTAAATGCTTCGTTCTAGTTTAAAAGAACCTCTACAAGAAAGATTTCTGATTCAATATTTGTAGTTTATCAATGTACTTTGACTATTAATAGAATCGACCCACTCGTGTAACACAAGCAAACATGTCTTTAGAATCAAATGATTGACATTTAGCACACACACACAAATTCACAGAAACCCATTTTGGAAGCTGGTATTACGTAACTGAAGCCAAATCCCAAAGCTACTGCTTCATCTCCATAGAGTCTCTCTTGCACACATACCAAATACACAGAAACACCTTCTGTTGTTCATGTTAAATCGATCATCACGTTTGTGTCGGTCAAGTTTTCAAGTCTTTGCGGCTGCTTATTGAAGTTGCTACTTAATTTATTTTTACTCATAATCTCCGGAGGTCACTGAACCTCACGAACCCTTAATTTGACACGTGGGACTGGTATCTGCTTCCAAGTTTCTGTTCCCTAATATCCCAACTTGTACATACGCCATCGGGTGTCTGCATAAAGCACATAGGTGTGTCTTTTTAATTTTAGTTGTTAGAAGAGTGCAGGACACAATTAAATTAAAAATATAGTAGGTAATTTCTCAGTTTGGACAGTATGTTCCAGAAGAAAATAATATCATCATAAAATGTATCCAATTTAATTGTCCAGTCCCCCACTGACTTCTCATTAAAAAGATTTATGGTTCTTTATAACCATTGGATATCTTACAGTGGCATGAACGTAGTTGTAATGTAGTGTCAGTGCCAGGCAGATATTTCTGACATGGAGCTGTTATTCACCCTTGTTTTTATGGTGTTGTGTTTTAAGGCATTGTGCAATGTTCTCATTCAGGAAGAGAGTATTGTTGATCAATGTTAGGTCTGACTGTGTTGGTAAAGCTTTAAAACAGACACCACGTCACTACAATAAACATTCATTATAACCTGCTCAACTCAGCTGCCAGGAATGGAATACTACTTTTATAGCTATTTTAGTATTATTTATGTACTGTAGTATTTATTAATATGTGAAATTAGCTACGTAGTTACTGTGTGTTTTTTATTTTATTTTTAACCACACATTTAGCTTTATTTCAGTTTTAGGAATTTTAGAACCAGCATATTTCAGTTAGTTACGAAGACAACTTTTTTCCAATATTTAGATTTTAATGAGCTTATTTAAATTACAGAAATGAATTTGAAACGTTTTAGGTAACAGTACCAATTTCTGTAATTTGTTACAGTTAATTTATGTATTTGTGATTTTATACAAGTTCAAAATATAAAAGTTAATTGAATAAATTAAATAAATAAATAACTACGCTGTCTAGTTACTGTCAGTCCGGGTCTAGAATTATTAAACCATCAATGTTTTATAATATAGTGAGTGTTATGCAGTCTTATACTGTATGTTATCTGACTCCTTTTCCTGTGTTATGGGCTCTGTTTTTGTGGTGTTATTGTCATAAAGCAAACAAAAACACACCTCAGTATGAGGTTCATTTATGCTGCTTTAGTTTATGTATAAGGATATGCCGCTGTTTTTAATATGACTCTAGTCTTATCTGGTATGTTTTTATGGTACTAGACTAATTTAAGCACATTATCAATCTCAAAAAGGAAAATATTTATCTTCCTTTAACAGAAATGCTGGATGCTTCCTCCTGCTTTGTTGGACTCCAGCAGCATCTGTAAGTGTGTTTACTTGTTCTCCAATAAAAATCCAGACGCATTATTAAATTAATTATAACTGAAACACCTCCCCACCTACATTTTGGCCTTCCTTGATCTTGTTTTCTTCCTGGTTTAATAATTCCAGGAAGTTTCTGTTTATTGTTTAAAATGAACAACAATATTCAGGCATCAGGCGATGGAAATAGGTTAAAGGTCAAGATCAGTCCCCCTTTCTCTATAGCCTGAGCGTGTTTTTTATTGGTTAGAGGAGATAAATGTGGCCTTGGGTTGGAAAACTGTGGTTAATTTCCTAGTAATTACCACCGTTGCAGAGATTTTGAAAAAAATTATTTCTATTTTTTTCTACTGCTCTTCAGGCTTACATCTAATCTGTTTTGCAGTAGCCAGTGGTGTCATTTAAGAAGCAGAGAGTCCTTAAAAACCAACATTTTGTTGACAAGCCAGACATGATTTGCTGGATGGTCAGCATGACAGAGATGCGCTTAGACAGGATGCACAGAATAACATGCAAGGAAGATGCTGACGGGACTACGAGACAGATAAAAACTGTGCTTTAGTCTTGCAGAAGTGTCTTCTAATTACAGGTCTCTCTAGTCTTGCAGTGTTTGGAATTCTGTCTATGTAATCCATATGGAGAAGACATGGGTTCATGTTTTATCCAAAAGTCAAAAGAAATATATGGAATAATGTTTTGCGTGAATGAAATAATCACTCTTTTCTGCATTGTACCTTCATTTTCATAAAAAAAAATAAAATGAAATTTGTAGAAAATGTACTCATCTGCAGTCCATCTGAAAATGTAGCATTGATTTACATCACCTTCTCAGTAGTGAATTGGTGCCGTCAGGATGTGAGAAAAACCTCCTGCTAAAAACATTACAATAATCTCCAAGAAATCCAAACGACTCCAGTGCATCAATTAACTAGCCTGGCTTCTGCCACTGTTAAGCCCATAGGAGCTTAGTTTGGCCAAGCTACCTTACTACCCACCTTCTGGGAGGCGGGCTTAACCTGCGTCCATCAGATGCCTCTGTATACTACTGGACGAATCTACAACCAATCAGACCACTCATTCTTATGACGTACAGTATGCATAGCAATGGAACTTGAAGACAGCGAAACCAATTGTAGCTAGCTTAATTAAAGCAGTAGGAAGGGGGGGGAGGGGGAGCTCGTTTCTCATTGGTTCCCACTTTTTTGGGAATCTGAAATGCTCTAAAACGGCAGCTTGGCCAGACTAACTTTGCTCGCGAAAAGAATGCAGTGAATGTAGAAAGTATGGACGGGCCCAGGCTATCAATTAATGGTTTGTGAAGAAAAACAAAAACATACCTATAATCAAGGCATTTTTAACTTCAAACTTTTTTGTTGTTCACTACTATAACAAAAATCATCATGTGCATCTACAATAATTACTTTGACTAAATTAATACAAAGTTAAACTATTTTGTTCAACTTGCTTGATATGAAGTTGTGTGTGCCAGTATGATTTAATGCACATCAAGGTCACCTGTCACCCTGTTGTTTTTGTATTTTGTGTGTGTGAGTGTGTGCAGGTCCTCTTTTATTTGATGTCCCATCTGAAGTATAATGGCTTCACTGGCAGTGATCCAGACTGGCTGCGGGGGCAATCTGTCTTAACGTGCTCTACATACAACCAAATGTTTGCAACATTGATAGCTGACCTAAGAATAGCAGGATTTGGCAATTTACCATAGCAACTGCCATAGCTGAGGAACCTTTGCATAGATTGTCTTTGCATAGACATAGCCTCAGGAAGTGGAGATTAACAGAAGGAATAATGTTTGTGATCATCACTCATCCTGTTCTTTCCTTTCAGCACTGTCTCTCTGTGTCTGCTTGCCTTTCAAGGAGTACTGAGATGTAGCTCACGTGTTTGGCACGGATAGGCAGACATGGGCTCTTATGATTTGGACAATCTCATGTTCACATAGCTGCAAGTAAATCTCTACTGGAACTTGAAGTAAATCTCTCTCACAGTAAGATATTTACAGGAATATTTTTACAAAAATAGGCAATGTCTGTGTTTCGTGAATACTTCTCTTGGGGGTTAATAAAGGTCTTGTGAAGTGAATTGTAGCATTTCCTGTAAGAAAAAGATACAACTTTATAAACCATAATAATGTTTTTGTAGTACAAAACAAGGAGTTGAAAAGAAAAATGTCAGAAGTCTAAATTAACCTAAATGAGCATGATCTCACCTGTAACCAGGCCGAAGGCAGAGAGGGATCCATTTGCAGCTTTTATTTAGAATAGTCGTACAGGCAAAGATCAGGAGG
>JAUMHP010000048.1:13352881-13363010 GCA_032361065.1 Enteromius trimaculatus | reverse complement strand
CAGTTAATTTGTATTAAAATAAGTCAGACTATCTGCCATAAGCCTGGCTTATTTGGTAAACTTGTTTTATGGAACAGTCCCCTGGGGTTTCTCTTCATGTTGATGAATACGAGTCATTGGTTGGTGATTGAAAGGGTTTTTGTTTGTGAGAGAAGGTGAGAAGGCTAAAACACTAAGGAGGTCAGAAATATATTTAGTGAAAGAGCGATAAGGCTGTGGGGTGACTGGAGTTTGAAGCTATTTATGGCTCCCTATTTACCATCTGAGCTTCAGTTTGAAGTGCTTGTGTGACTGCATCTGAGCATGTGTTTGCTGATTCATCATCCATGCTTTCTCCTTGACATTACTGTCATGATTGGGTGCTTCTAAGTAGTGGAGGAATGTGGTGGCAATGGCATGAGCTAAGAAAACATCTGGCTCAGACGCTCTGAACACTCCTGTTGGGTGTCAGAGACTCTCAGCTTTCATTCCAGTCTGTTTAAAGTCAGTCTTAAAAGCATTGCACTGTGGTTTAATACAGCGCCTTGATGTCAAGGAATTTTTGATAATGGTCAACTGTGGTTTGTTAATGGTAAACTCTGATGAAACTCATCACAAGACTTTAACATCCTTTTTTGGTGCACTTGGTGACATACAAATGTTCATCAATTGGCTTCTTTTTAAACAAATATATATTTTGGCAGAGAACTAAAAATATATGAAGTGTTACATCCATCAGTACATCCGCACAATTGTGAATGTGATATTGCTTATACCAAACAGTTGTTCACTTTTTTTTACCTCCTGTGTGTTTTGCCAATTTTATTCCCACTATTTCTTAAATTAACTGAAGAATGGAGTAATGATGCTAAGAATTCAGCTTTGGTCACAGCAATAAATTAAACTTCACCACTATTTGTTCACATTCAAAAACGTATTTAAAATAATGTTAATAATAATTGATAATGAGATTTTTAATTTATTTTACAAATAAATGCAGCATTGCTGAGCAGAAGAACACAACAAATGTATTAAAGATCCCAATTTGAACAATATTTGTGAATATAAAAACAAATATATTAAAAGTAGTGATGCACGGCCATGATTTTTCATGACCAATTCCGATAACGTTTATTTATTTATTTATTTTTTACAAGCAACTTGGCCAAGTCCGATACGGATTTCTGATTTTTCTTCTTTTTTTTTTTTTTTTGAGCAACAAATAAGAAGGAAAAAAAGTATACATAAACAAGATGGTATTAAACAGAACAAACTGGCTTTTGGCTATTGAAAACAATAACTGTAACCATCTGAAATTACTGGCAGCAACTGCATTCAATACAACTGACATTATCATTTACGGTTAAAAATATAATACTGGTCTTAAATGAAAATGAGAACATTGACTGTAACCTTGTGAAATTAAAGACATTCAACAGTCCAAACAAAGATTCAGCAGTTGTTTTGTTTTTAAATTTGGTGTTCACCAGTGAAATTAAATAAAACAAAAGTATGCTATAAAGAATTATTTCAAAAAGTTAAAACAAAAATCAATTAAATGAATGTAATTTTAAGGCAAGATAGAAATCATCCTGCTGTACAGATCTGATCATCCAGCGCAAGAAAGAGGCTCTTATTTGTGCACCAATGGCTGTTCACTTCTTGGTATCTGTTTTTATGCACAAATTACAATTTTCACAAATCATTACAATGTAGTGTTTACGCAGGAAAAAAAAAAAATGCACGAAAGAAAAACAGATCTAGAAAAGATCTCTAATTAATAGAACCGTAATTATCATCATCAAAGTTATGGTATTTAATTTATTTTGCAACAACAATTGCAGTACTAACATTTCTAAATTGATGGAGCTTTTATTTTGTAGGAACTCAGTGCTGCTTGTTCTTGGCAATAAATTATTATACAAGTTATCATGATCCTCACGTAATTGGAATACGGAATTTTCTGGTAATTAAAAAAAATTATGTAGTGCTCCTTTCAATCAGATTATACAAATTATTGTGACGCTCAGTCAAGGGCAAGAGACAGGAGGTAAGTAAAATAACAGGTTTATTTCACAGAACTCAAAAACACGCAATTACGCTGGATTATTGGTAAGGTAAACAAAAGGCATAGCACTTCATAAACGGTCTTCAGCGATCTCCTGATTGCGAGGCACGGGACTCCTCCTGATAACAGCGTTGGAGATTAACATAGGTATCTTACAGGTCTTGCCATATCACAGGGATTGACGGTGCTCAGTGCAGGTGTGTATTAAAGTATCTTACAGGTCAGGGCGTTCAGTAGACTATCAGTGCATGTAAGTAAAGACCAGTAGCGGTGCTGGAATGCTGGTAGGAAATCCAGTAGCACAACAGTGGGCAAAGGACAGCAAGTAGACCAGCAGAGGTGAGTCAGCATTGTTACCTCGAGCTCAGCCATCTACTCTCTAGTGAGCGCTGCTTAAATGCAGTGAGCTTGATTTACTTCAGGCGGTGCTCGTTAAGACTCTGGTGGCTGTGAGTAAACTGCTGTGCTGGGATCAGTGAAACATGACAGTGTGACAATTATACTACACCGCATATTTTTAAATGAGCATTGCCTCTTGTTTTTTGTAAGATGTTTCCTTACTCTTACAGTAGATGTGCTTAGTCACAGTGCTTTATTGAACTAGCCATTATGTACTATATGGCAACTGTTTGGCTCATGAGGTGCTATCACACATTGCTTCCTGTTACATTGAGGTTGTTGCAATTGGTAAACCTCTTTTGAGATTTGGGACTCCAGTGTTTTTGTTCGCTTTGGTTACTTGGAGAGCAGATCTCAGCAGTTGTAGCCTTTCCTGATTTGAACCCTCTGTAGCTTTACGCTGTAATCCAAAGCCCCAGTCAGTCAGGCTATCTTTGCTCTGGTGGGCCCAAACCGGACTCTCCAAATATGGCCTTGACTTGCTTCTTATATAAACTATGTAAATGTATTCTATTTATGATGAATAGTCCCTGAAATTCAAAGTGTATGCATTTTTTCATTGGTTGTGTCAAAAATCCTGGAAGCAAAAATACTAAAGCTGTTTGTACAGTTATATTGATTAATGTAATGTAATTAGAGTCAAATCCCTTTTGGTTATGAGATTCAGTGACCAAGTTGTTCCCAATTGTCTATCAACATTAATTTCAACCAAAAAATCCCATTGCTATGTTGTAGTTCCTAGAGAAAGCAGACAACACATCTGTTTTTCTAGTTAATGTGGTTTGGGAGTTGACTCTTAAGAGGATCGGTCTTGTGTTTGTGTTGTTTGCTGATCTTTTTGAGTATGTTTTTTATGTGTGGCCTATGGCCTTTGGCCTGAATGTTTTGTACTCCCTGAGCTTGTGGTTAAATGTGAACTTTTTTTTTTTTATTTGAGGCAACTTGCATATCATGGGAACACTCACATAAATAATGTCTTGCTTTTGGCATTCGCAGCTGCAAGATAACACAAACATATGTACACACAAAGCCACAAGTGTAGACATGTCTTTATCTAGGGAACTCCTAGAAGTCCAGGAACATTGAGAACCTCAAACATCTGCTGGTTATGCACTCACTGAACTTACTGCCAATCAGAGAGTGTGTTTATAAACTTAGGCTCACTCCTTTATGTTCTCAGAAATTGATATATTGTATCTGAAAATTTTTGTTTTGCGGTTTTTTGTTTGTTTGTTTGTTTTCTTCAGGAATATCTTGCTTTCTATGTGCATTTAAATTGGTCTTACTGTGTTGTTTGATTTAATCTGCTTTATAAATATATCTCTTTGTTTATCATCTAAACATAATTGCGTATGTTGATATGTGTGCATATGTTTATGCAGAGCATTTTTAACATACATTTTACCTATTTTTAACTTACTATAGTGTTTTTTATATTTAGTATGTAATGTTTTTTTCAAGATCATTGTAGTTCATAGCTCAATATTTTTATGATTTCAGTAGGCCACAGTTTGGCCATATTGCATAGAAATGTATATAAAATGAACATAATAAAATCTATATAACAATATTTTTAATGTGGCACTATATGATAAAATTGTAATCTACTGGATAAAAAAAAAACACAAAAAAGTGCAGTCTTTTATTAATTATTTAGCCATCCACATACATTATTTATTATTTAACATTAAGATCATGTGGAGGATGCCTATTGCAAGTACAGGTAAAAACATTTACTCCCTTTTTTTGTTTTATATATATATATATATATATATATATATTTACATATAAAATTTTGTTATGTTTTGTTTGGTTTGTGCATTATATAATATCACATGTTTTCGGTTAATGGAATGTCTTTTTTTGTAAAGGTAAGATTGTAGTCTTTTGTCTGCTATGTTTATATGTCTCCATCTGTTATCACTTGGTGTGTATTAGTGTGAGCATATGTGTATTAGTGAATGTGATCTGGTATTTGGCTCCACAGGTTCCACGTGAGCCCTTCTGATCCACGTGCTTATTTTGCTTTAGTACCTTCAGGCAGTATGGATTCAATTAAAGTACAGTTCCAAAGGGAGAGTGGGAGTACAGTATGACCAGAGGGAGCATTCTAGAGTCCAAGAGGAATGGAATGGATACAGTAAGCCTAAAAATGTTATAGTTTGTGAACCTGTTTGTGACATAAACAGGAAGTCTCCTTATTGTAGACATGCAGATAGAGAATGCAGAGAGATATGTTGTTCAAAACCCCTAATCAGGAATGGATTTGGTCCAAATTTAACTTATTTATTTTTAGTATTTGTATGTGATTATTTTTAATTTTTAAATTTTTTAAAATTCTTAAATTTTTTTAAGTAATCATAGTAATAAGTAATCATAGAATAGGTCCGCTATTACTGAATAGAATTTGCTATCTTTAAAAATCAAACTTTTGAACTTATATTTTTAAGTTAATATGAAAAGCCTTTACTCATTGCAGTAGTGTAAATCTTTAGCAAAATTTTAAATTTAAAGATTACTTCAAAATTGTTGCTTAACTGTAAATTATAAGTGCACATATACTTTTTACTCACAAAAAAAAATACAAATACTGTCCAGTCAAAGTATTATCCCTATATATTTTATATAAAGTTGTACCGGTTAGCTAAACTTTCATAACTGCTTAGGATGTACACTATTTTTAATGCACATGTTACAGTAATTTACAACCAATTAACATTTTTGTGTGTCTTCTCGTGATAGTCATTTTTTTTAAAGCCTTTATAAAGATTATGCTATCAGTAGTAGTTTATTATCTTAAGTATTTAACCAGCTAAACTACACTAGATGCCACAATCCCAAAACGCAATAGTCAAGCTCCGTTGTCGCACTAAAAGCTTACACTTAATGCAGTATGCAGTATGCACTGTAGAACTACTGCGGAAACATCTTCAGGGAGACAGTGAAAAGATTTCCAGAAGTTTTCAGTGAATTGAGGGGGCCGTGTCATTTACATACACAAATATACAGCACTACACCACAGCCTGTTACACATGCCAAGGGAGGGATCACAAGGTCTGTGTGGAATCTCCACTGTAACTCAAACTATGGTCGTAACCTTCAACTTCACTGGAAGTGGGGCAGGAACACAGGGGGTGTGTTAAACGGTGTTGATGGATGACGTCCAAGATTAAAAGTATCAGAGGTCCATCGTGTTCAGGGATCTCTTAATGGACTGTACTGAACCTTTTCCAGACCTTAAAAAGCAATTAATTATTTGGTTACCACCTATTGTGAAGACAAACCATTCAGAAAACTTAACAATAAAATTGAATGGCAGTCACAATGATAAAAAAAAATGTTTGTGTGAACGAGAAAGTATGATATTGTGCAGAGCGGGTTGGTGGATTTGTTTGTCTCTGTGTGTGGGAAAGTATGTCAACAGTGTCTTGGGGATATATGAGGTTGGGGGGTGTATTTATAGAACCTTGTCAGAAATGTCACCACAGTGCATTGACATTGCAACATCTTGCCATAGTACTGAGCACAGTTCACTAGCGTTGAGACTCAAGGGCATGCATGCTGGCCTCATGCTTAATACACTTTCCCTTCAGACATACAGAGGTCAAAATCTGCCTCCAACTTTATCATCGGTATCTCTGCTGTGAGATTTTAAGGATGGAGCTAAATGCATTCATGCAGAAGGACTTGGAAATGGGTCAGAAGCCAGGCTCAACAATGCACACGCATTTTGATGTGCATCAACACAGATCGATCACAGCATCTCATGCAATACATTTAGATAAGCTACTGTATGTGCAAACTTGTTCGAAAATCGAAACCACTGTTTTGTACATTATATAATTTTTTTCTCATTAGGACAACTTGATCCTAGGTGCAGTACATATTCTGTGACCTTAATATGAACTGTTAAATCAGTTGTGTTTTCTAACTTAGCTAGATGAATTTAAATCACCAATAAGAAAAAAAACCCTGCATAGAAACGGTAATATGATTTTACGTTTATGATAGTATAAGTGAAGGAATTATCTGCCACTCCCTGTTTTTTGTCTTCGGAACAAAGTTCAGTGATTAAACTATGTACTTGGTATGATTATTCCCTAATAAATATCTTTAATATTTAAAACTAGGTCGCACACAGTTCAGGCTTTTGGGTCAGAAGCTTCGACTGAGAAGTTTGTGCCTAAAGTATTTATGTAAAATGAATGTTTCAGTGTTTGGCAGTGGCGTGTGTCTGATTCAGCCTGACTTGATCTTTTATTGTAATGTCTGTCACAAACTGTCCATTTCTGAGTCTTAAATCCCATAATGCCTCCAATCCTCATAATGCATTTGAAAACAAAATGAAACGCGTTTCACTCTCTCTGTTTTTCTCCTCACACTCTCGATCGCTGATCTTTGTTTTTATGTTGAAATGCGATACTTTGTTTTTGTCCAAAAGAAGCACATGCTTGCACACTGTGTTGTATGTAAATAGTGGGCATGATGAGTGTAAATACAGTATTTTACAGTTCATTTCTAAAGCAACAAACATCTTTCAAACGTTTTTGTGCTCATTCATCGCATTTCATCAGGAAAACACTGTTATTTTTGTCAGAAACCATAGTGTGTTTGTGCAGCTCAATAAATGTGTTTTGTGTGTGTGACGCTTTTCTTTGTCATGAAACCACTCCCATCTGTTTCCATGACGCAAAATGTCAGTATTTTGACAATTATTTTCACTTATGTTTGTAAAACACTTCACATGTCCAAATATCCGTGTGCAGGCGTTTATTGATAGTAAATGTTGCTTGACTTGCATTTTCTGTTAGATTTGGATTTTTTTTAGATTTTGTTTTCATTGAGTAAAGCGATAGTGGTCTTTAAGCTGAAATACTAAACTTACTTTAATAGATATATAGGTGAATAAGATGATTGATTCAGCAACTGAAAGTCTCATTATAGGGGGTGAAATGTACTGGTTATGTCATGAAACTGGTTATGTGATCTAATTATGGTCACCATGGAGAAAGACCTCCATTACATAGAATAAAATAGATTTTGCTAAGCCATCGACTGCAGTCTTCATCTCATGTTATTTTGCTTGATTGTAAACATCTCATAAGTGCTGTCATTACTTTAGATGCTTTAACAAAAACAAAAAAATACTTTTTGGAATACTGAGGTTCAGACCATTACTGTCAAAGAGATCTTTGGCTCTTAAACGTGATTGGGTGTAGAGAAAGAGGACATAAACACTGGTAGCAGTGGCTTGTGTCTGACTTGTTTGTGTCAATGTGAGAGCATGTGGGTAATTTCAGAGGGTCAGTACCGTCCTCTCACCTCATCACACAATCAACATGTCTATATTTTACCACTGAAGAGGTGTGAATCTGTTAGCCAGTGTGTCTCTGGCATATCCTTCTTTCTGTCCAATAGACGCACGTTTATTGAAAATCATTGGCAGGAAATGTAGGCCATCATCCACATGAATAATTTTAACACCGTCTGGGTCATGTAATTCAGCACGGACACGCACACAATGATAGGTGTCGCTGTCAAATTTAGGCAGTCTCAGCATTACAGTTAATGACAAGTGTCAAATGTTTTATATTTATATATAAGGAGGTGAGGGAGCAGCCATTTTTGATGCATAATTTGATATTATATAGAGGGTATTTAATTATGCATACTCATGTCGCCTATTTTTACATTTTTCAACAATATTTGTGATTTCTCCATTTGTTTGTGAAAGGGGAAAGGATTAGGGATAAGGATTTTTGTAAATTTGTATATTTTTGTCAACATTTTTATATAAAAATTTTTTTCTATTTTTATATAGAAATATAACATAGATCTGACATTTCCAGATCTAGAAGTAAAATTAAAACAATTTGTGGAAACCCTGATTTAGGGTTGCTAATTCCACACATTAGCCTGTATTGTCTAAACATCTCCTCAGGTTTTTCTATCTGTCTGTTGATGTTACATAAGGTGTCTCGTCATCTTTCAAGTTCACAAACCCAGTCAATAGCAGTGACTTATTATCTTTAATGTTTCAGACAGATTCACGCATGAATGCAGTGCAGGAATAGGTGGCGTAAGAAGATCTGGCTTTGTCCATGCTGACCTTTCCTAGTTGCATAAGCTGGTTTCCACCCATGCCAGATTGTATTGTCTAGGCCCACAGCAGTGTGTGAACCCCTCAGTGGATGCCAGGCTGATATCCGGTAACATAACCCACAAATGCGGGCATACACCAAGACCCTAACCAAAAAAGCCCCTTACTGTCAGTCATGCACAAACTGGCTAATGCTCAATGGCCTAATTTCTCATTGTCTGTGGATTATGGTCTGGCAGAACCGGAGAACACCAAAGACCTTGACTCAAAATGTTTCATAATCACATTTGGACACGGTCGCCTGCTCTTATAATCATAATCAAAGTAATGCGTCATCATCAGGGGTGTCACATCCATTGTATTTGGATCCAAGATTATAATCGGCACATTTAACATCACCCTCCATCAGCTAGTTGAAGGATTTTTAAATGTATATGTGTATATGTATATATTCAGTCAAAGCCTATCCTTTTCTCATCCAATTGTAAGATTGACCTTGTCCAGTTTTTTAACATTTAGTTCTGCATTCCAAAAAGAATCATTTTTGTGACATTGCCCTGTTTGTATTACACTGTTCATCTTTGCTTGTGGCATTCCAGGCCAAAGCTGTGTGATATTTGCCTGGAGATAGGAGCGCATCTGTGTTTTCTCTTGCTCTGAGGGAGGTTTCTCTCACCAGTTAGTGGGGAGTGGAAAACTTCAAACCTTGAGTGGAGCTGGAAATCCAGTAAAGGTTACAGCATTTGCAGTGCTGTCAACATAATAGTGGTGCTTTGGCTTCTTTTTTAAATAATTTATATAAGGTAAGTGCTAAATATATTCTAATAATATTGTTTAATATATTGTCATAAGAAAATCTAAAGCAAATGCAAAATGTTCTCAAGCCTAGCCTGAAACCCAATAATTTGTCCAGTCCTGTCGAGTTTAGTTTTGGTGACAGACCTCTAATAGCTCACTGCCATGAAGGAAACTGAACTTTGTGAATCAAAGAGGATTATTTTTAAATCTTAAGTAATGTTTGGTGGGACCTATGTATGTATTTTTTATGCTGATTTGAAACAGTAAAACTATATATAGAAAATTACAGTGGATGCCACAGATTGTGTGAAGGCAGATTGAGGCAGGGTTTAAAATATATTAAACTTTAAACTGAATTATGTGATGTGAACAGATTATTATCTGTGTCTAAGGCTCTGGATTAGGATTGAGTCCTCACCCATTGCTCTCCCACACTAATCCCAGTCTAGGGAAGTAGCACAGAGTAGATTATTCTCTCTGTGTGTGTATGTGTGTGTGTGTATACAGTGGTTTGTGGGCAAAGGCATAGTTGTCTCATTGTCCGTTTGTCCCTGGGCCTCACGGATGATTTAATTTGTTTGTATGTGCGTGTGTTTTAAGTAGAGCCCGACCGATAAAGGAATTTAAAGGCCGATACTGAAGTATTTGTTGATTTTAAAATCCGATATATCAGCCAATTTTTTTATTTTTTTTATTTCAGAAACGCGCACAAAACATTAACAGATTTCCCTAACATTAGTTATTTGTAGTTATTTATGAGTTTTAACTAACATAATATGATAATG
>JAUMHP010000048.1:13326013-13344693 GCA_032361065.1 Enteromius trimaculatus | reverse complement strand
GTATGTGGGTATGGGAAGCTATTTAATTTTGGTAGGAAAAAACAGGCGGAATTCCCCAAAATAGCCGCAGAGCATAAAAGGTTAACTAATGTGCCCAATTACACTACTATTCTGGTTTACCAATATGATGGTGGTGAGATTTTTTTAAAGCAGTCTATCATCAAGAAGACTGCAGTAAACAGTAATATTAAAATCATAATGGCTGCAGTAAAAATACTTTAAAACATTAATATTATCAAATATTAATATTTATAGAGATAATTCTAATATGCTAATTTGCTTCTTAAGGAACATTTCTTTTTATTAGTAATGTTGAAAACAGTTGCGCTGCTTAATATTTTTGTGGAAACTGTGACGCTTTTGTTGGATAGAAAGGGTAATTTATGTGAAATATGTTACAAATGTATTTACTGTAACTTTAAAATCAATATAATGCATCCTTGAAGAACTGGGTGATAGTATAGTCTGTATTGTCTAGTGTGTATGTTTCTCTGTGTTTATGGTCAGGTATGGGCAGATGACTGCTGGAAGTTACTGTTACATCGGCCCTCAGGGCATCGTCCACGGCACCATGGTAACAAGTGCTTCTATTCAAAATGCTGTGTTATATCAAATGAAAACATTAAAAAAAGATCTAAACAAGTATTTCTCTGTGTATATAGTTGACAGTGCTCAATGCAGGTCGGAGATACTTGGGCTCAGGTGACCTGAGGGGTCGTGTGTTTGTGACATCTGGTCTGGGAGGCATGAGCGGAGCACAGGCAAAGGCAGCGGTCATTGCTGGCTGTGTTGGGGTCATTGCAGAGGTCAGATAATGGTTAAACTAAAAGCTTTTATTACATATTTCTAGCCAGTCAGTATATTCAGTATAACTAATGAAGTTAGAACTTCAAAACACCCAGCGCATAAATTGATCCACGTGTGAAGATCCTTTTAAGTACACCATCATAACTGATCTCTGCAGGTTGATGAAGCTCCACTGAAGAAAAGGCATGAGCAGGGCTGGTTGATGGAGATCACTAATGACTTGAGCCTCTGCATGCAACGCATCAGGTACAATATGTAAAAATATACATAGAAACAAATTGAAACACACAGACATATCTTCAATTTATGCTTAATCTTACAGGGAGGCCAGAAATGCTAAGATGGCCTTGAGTTTGGGATTTCATGGCAACATTGTGGATCTCTGGTAAGTTGTGTACTTCATATTCTATTTGCAATAGTTTCCATTTTTTAGTAAATTATAGGTGCAATATGTTTCAGGGAGTGCCTCTACGAGGAGTATAAGAAGACAGGAGAGTTGTTGGTTGATTTGGGTTCTGATCAGACATCACTTCATAATCCATTCAGTGGAGGATATTACCCAGTGCAACTTGCCTTCAGACAAGCCAATCAGCTCATGAACACTGACCCTGAGCGCTTCAAAACCCTAGTACATGAAAGGTACATAGAAATCCCTTGAGCCAAGTTTCACAAAACTTGGGGAAAAAAGTTATTACTAAAACTTTTATTACTTAAAACTGCATAAGCTGCAACTCCCTTGTGTAGTCTTCGCAGGCAGGTGGCTGCCATCAATAAACTGTCTGCTGCAGGGATGTTCTTCTGGGACTACGGCAATGCTTTTCTATTAGAAGCCCAGAGAGCAGGCAAGTAAAGAGTCAGCTACATAGCTACTTAGCAAATAAATAAATAAATTGATGAGTAATTAATTATTTCATTTAGTGAGAAGAAAGAGACCACAGAGTGATAGAAGAGAAGTGAAGCTTTCTTAATACAAATATATTTATAGAAGCTCATTTGTGCCGCAGAATATAAAAAAAATCAAAGGGTAATTGCGACTTTTTATCTTTTATCACTTTTTCTGTTTTTAAATTCTGCATTCATATAAACAAAAGTAATTAATTCAGTTAATTTTGTCACTTTAATTCTGTGAAGAATTGTGATAACTAAACGCAATTTGTGAATGTAAGAAATAAAATCTGAATACGGAGATAAAATATCAAAGTTAACTTTTTTATATCATGATAGAAACAAGAATTATGATGTAAACTCTGAATTCAGAGGGGGAAAAGAAATAGTGAGATGTAAACTGTAAATAATAAAAGAATAATTCAGAATTGCAAGATATGAAATGTGCAAAAATACAGAACTATAGATAGAAGTTTATACAGAATAGTATACAAGTCAGAAATGTGAGATAAAAAGTCATAATACCTTTATTTATTGCCATATTCCACAAAAAAAAAATGACCTGAAATGCCATGATTTAATAAAACCTTTCAACATTAAAAAGTATGCATAGTAAACCTCAAACAAATCAGTTTAAGACAAAAAAGGGCATCAGTGAACATGTTCTTCTGTCTCTTCAAGGTGCTGAGGTAGAGAAGAAAGGGGGAGGGGCTACTGAGTTTAAATATCCCTCATATGTCCAACACATAATGGGGTAAGTGACTATTTGGATGCTTACACACACATATACTACACATGTACTAACAACACACATTCATAGACTAATTTTAATCTTTGCCCCTTCCTGTAGAGATATTTTTTCACTGGGTTTTGGGCCATTTCGTTGGGTCTGTACCTCTGGTGACCCTGCTGACCTGGCTGAGACCGACGCAATCGCCACTTCTGTACTAGAACAGATAAGTTCCACAGTAACAGAACGTGTCCGACAGCAGTACAGTGACAACATTCACTGGATCCGTGAAGCTGGGAAACACAAGATGGTACAGGCACTCAATTCCAAATCACCACAAAGTTCATTTTGTTGTCACATTAATTTATTTTCAGAGCGATTTATATTGTCAGACTTATACTGACATCAAGTGGTGTAGATTTAGCATAACAACTAAGCATGTGATTGTAAAAATGAGTTATTCACAGTGAGCCAAAATTAAATCAGTCAAAAAGGATGTCCAAACCATTATGATTTTAAACAATCATTTTAATTCATTTTTTTAAGATTAAAACTTTAAATTATACAGGGACTTCTAGATTGTGTGTTATAATGCTTAGCATGTTCAAGTTGCAATTTGCATAGTAAGATTAAGTTTTGTTTTTAGGTTGTGGGTTCGCAGGCCCGTATTCTCTATTCAGACCAGCGAGGAAGAGTATCCATTGCCTTGGCCATAAACCAAGCCATTGCTGAGGGCAGAGTCTCGGTAAAGCTACAGAAGTGTGCATACTACAGTACTCATTTAATTAAGGTTTATTATTACACACATTGCAAGTAGTGCAACTGTGTTTTTACCCCTTCAGGCTCCAGTAGTTATCAGCAGAGACCACCATGATGTCAGCGGGACAGACAGCCCCTTCAGGGAGACCTCAAATGTTTATGATGGCTCTGCCTTTTGTGCAGGTACAAATATACACATCTACAAATACATGTGAACTCATACTCGTTATATTAAATATACTGATAATGTATAGTAATATGACATATTATAATAGTCCCGACAATTTGATCAGGTGAAAGGCTGTTTGATATCTTCCTTATTACACAGCTACCTAGAGAATAAAAAAATAATAATAATAATAATAATGGGGAAAAAACCCAACCTGATTTGAATTTTATTAGTTGCCTGTAATTATACAAAAGTATATGGCTATAGAATGCTGTGTTTGACCATCAGAATGAATTATTTTAGAGAGCCTATTTAATATATATTTAATATGTGTGTGTGTGTGCTTTTTTATAGACATGGCAGTGCAGAACTTTGTGGGTGATGCATTTCGTGGTGCCACATGGGTTGCTTTGCACAATGGAGGTGGTGTTGGATGGTAAGGAGAGATTAGATTTTTTTTATTGCTTATGTTAAAATAGAAATTATTTATAGTTCAGGTTCTAACTGGCTTGCAATTGTCTATTACTGATTGAAAAATAAAAAAAACTGCACCATAAATTAAGTTTTTAGTTAGTAATTAGTAGTGCATCAATTATTGACCCTTATTTTTATTTTTAGGGGAGAAGTGATAAATGGTGGATTTGGATTGGTCCTGGATGGTTCTGAAGAGACAGGACAAAAAGCTAAACTAATGTTGAACTGGGATGTCTCTAATGGAGTGAGTATCTTGTGTGTGTTTATATATACACAGATTATACTGTTATATAAAATACTGATATGTTTAATATTAGGTGGCACGAAGATGCTGGTCTGGCAATGCTAACGCTTATGAGACAATTCAACGTACCATGGAGGACCAGTGTCAGCTGAAAGTCACAATGCCCAACCCAGTACAGGAAGATCAAATTCTGGACCGTGCACTGCAGGGATAGACTAAACACTTATTGAAATATGAGATTATTCGTTAGAATGTAACACACTTTCACATACCACAAAAATATAACAGATTAAGTAATACAAGTACTGCTTTATTTTGTATTTTATTTTAGTAAATTGATTTGAATAAAATATCTAGGTAAATAAATTTTTTGGCACTGTATTTTAGTAGTATCATGCTATAAACAGAAAGAATTTGATATGCAACTGACATTTTTTCTCTGTTTTTGGTATATAATTTAATAAAACTAAAAAAATGCTTCAGTAAAGTCCTTGACTGTCTTGATTGAAAATGAAGAAAAGCTTTGACCTTTGAGCAAGAAGAATGGATGTCATGGATACATGCAAACAAGCTACCCGTAGACTTAGTTACTTTACAGCTACATTTACAGATGTGAGTGGCGTTGAAAAATCTTGGAATATTTCAGTATAACTTCGTTTTATTTGAACAGCTATTTTTTAAACAATGCCAAAAGTCCAGTATTGAGAACGGAGTGCTTACTGGATGACCCGACGCTCGTAGAGGAATTCAGGCGGTTAAAAAAGCGAGATTTGACAAAGACGTACCTATTTCAGGTGACGTGTGCTTCGTTGGGACCACAAAAGTGCGGTGGTGGTGCCTCTAGGATACACATAATGGATAAAACGAAAAAATCAGCTCGTGGACAGCCGAAACACCACCTCGATGACCGATCTGCAATACCTGCATCAGTCCACAGAGGCGCCCTTGAGTCACCTGGAGACAAACCCGAGGAACACCTGGACTGGATCAACGACAGGAAAGCGTTCAGAGAAGCGCTAGAGCGGATGGGAAATCTGCGTAGATGGCTCCATAATAAACCCATTCTCACCGACTTGGAGGTCCTCGTTATGGAACGAGAAAGACAAGCTAAGCGGAAGTCATCACTCCCTCCAGAAACAAGCATTGTTCCATCACTAGATGCGGTCACTGTAAGAACATTACTTAAAATTAGACGAAATTGTGATGTGTAATGTCTCTAATTAAACATATTTAAAATAACGGATTTTATTAGAAAACGTTAAATCAATTAGTTTGTGCAAATACTAATTAAAAATACTTTTGGGGAGGGTTTTCACATTTGTCTTTATATCATAGTCTCCGAGCGCGCTCAGACGTGAACTTGAAGAAGTGACGAGCTTTCTGCGCACGTGCGAATCCTGCAATCTCTCCAACCTCTTGGACTGGAATGGGACTGGTAAATTAAAGCGTGTAGACCTCAGTGCTCTGTTTAAAAAGGTGTCCATATACAGCTCTGGCAGTACATTTGTTCTTTAGTTTTTGCACAGTAGAAAAAAAATCAATGTATTTTGGTTTGTTTGTAGGAAGGCTTCTTCATACAGCCTGAGCGGATGAATGTGCTGATGTCCTCTTTGAATAGCAAGGATGGAAACTCAGTAACTGTGAAAGACTTGGCTGCTGGTATTCAGGCCTGGAATAGAAAGCATGAGGAAAACAAAGAACAAGAATCAAGCCCAGGTATATATTGGTCTGGGTGTAAAGATGTCCATACGTGTGATAAAAGTGCAAACATGTGATAATGAACGTTCATTCCTTACAGCGTGTAACCTTATAAGTTATTGCATGTTTATGTTTAGGTTATTGGAATGCAGACTGTGAGGGAAGGATCGGGTCAAGACACCGTATTCTAATACATGGAGACAAGGAAGATGACCAGGTACAGCAACACATAAACATATAAAAACTGAATTTGTATACTTATATGTAACAAGAACTATCAAAGACCATTACAGTACCCACCAAAGTACTTTTTATAAGGGTAATTAAAAGAATTATGGTATCACAATATTTTATTACTATATTATACAGTTAATGTTAATTATAATATAAAATTATGTCTGGTGAGTTCTGCTACATACATAATAGTAAATGTAAATATTTCTAGGAGGGCATGCAGGACATGGAGGTGTTAGTGATCATGCGGAGAGTGCTGGCAGCCAACAAGACCTCTTGCCCTTCTACTTTGGGTGGCCCAGTGGGCAGAGAAGTGGATCGTTTCAGGTCACTTTGTTTCAGAGAATACCAGAAATCACTGGAGCAATGCCAACGAGAAGGGCTAAATGTGAGCCAGGCCACTTTACAGAAAGGTATTTTTTATATAATATACTGAAATTGCACATTTATAGGCACACATAGAGATGGCATAGTAAACCAATAAAAAATGAATGAATATAAATGCAACCTGACAGTGTCTCTTTCTCTAAGTCCTGTTGCACCCTGGTGACAAATTTGGAGTTTACTTTGAGACACCCAAAACACATCGAGTTGAAAGTGGAGCACATAAGGGCCACAAAGAGATGTAAGTCACTGCATGATAAAAAAAAAACTACTAATCAGGACCAGGACAAGAAGATTTCTATGTCTGTTTTATATGTCTGTTTTTTTATATGTTTTTATATGTTTTATATGTATATGTTTTGTATAACTTTTCCTAACATTTGAGGTTAATAAGATGGGTTTTTGTTTTTTAAAGAAACTCATTCTTTTATTTTTTAAAAATGCATTCAGTTGGTTGAAAGTGATAATAAAGACATTTAGCTTGTTTAAAAAAAATGTACTGACAAATAATTAAATAAAAAAGATTTGTATGTAAAAAAAAAATGCTATTCCTTTGAACTTTTTATTAATCAAAAAGTCCTGAAAAAAAAGTTTCCACAAAAAATATTAAGCAGCACAACTGTTTTCAACATTGGAATGGTAATATTAAAAATGTTTCTTGAATGCAAAATAAAATTAGTTTTAGATATTTTAAATTATTTTAATCCCATTTCAAAATTTTACTTTTGTACTGTAGTTTTGTACCTAGGCTACAAATAAATAGTTTCAAATATCTTGCAGACCCTAAATTTTTGTAGGGTGTGTTTTAAATACGGTTTTATTTTGGTTCATGTCTGTATTTGTGTTGTAGGAAGCCGGTTTGCTGGGCGGACTCTAATGCTTTCTGGCCTGGAAGGGAAGATCATGTGCGCTTGTTTCTGCCTGTAATAACAAACTCTCCTGCAGTGGTTTTATTTCAGCGTATCAAACATACTGTTGTGCCAAGTCCTGGACACTGGCCTGTAAATCATTTAGGATACTCAACCTCTGGAGACATAGAATCCCGAAAAAACTACCATCTTTAATCTGTATTGTATGTCGGTATTAAATGGGACATTATTGTTTTGACTTTCTAAAAAGTGAATTTATACCATTAGATGGGGGCATGCAAACGCTGAAATACTACTGTAGGTGCGCTGCTATATTTAGCTACACAGGTCTTTGTATTTTCTCCTCTGTGACACTCTGTGAACTAAAGCAGTCATGTATGATTTAATAAAAATTAAAATGTCAAAATTTTCCCTCATTAATATTTTTTTCATGTGCAGTATGAAGTATGAATGTCTGAATTACTTGTCTGTGTTGTGTGAATAGAACTCTGTTTTCCTGTTTTCTGTGTTCCTGACACCAGGGTATTTGCATTAGGAAGTATAAAGCAGTGTGATTTGTTTGATGATATAGATCAGGTCTCCTGTGAACCGAGAAAACAGAAGGAGCACACTGTAGAAGAGAGACATCAAAGTTAGAGGATACAAATTTTGAGATGTCACGAATTTTGAGTCCGCTCCTGTCAACTCGTGAGAATGGTCTTCTCTTTAATTTACTAAGTCATGACTGCAGTGTGAGTTCACTATTTTAAAATACTTTTCCTTTCCTTCAATACTCATCCTTTTACTTATTTTTTAATTAATATATATATATATATATTATCATATCTAAATACCATAACTGTTTTTGTTTTGTTTTTTTAATCTAAACAAGAATAACTGTTGTTGGACTTCCATTATTCTTTGTTAGTATGTGTTGTTTGAGACCTGTGTCATTCTGTGACTTCAGAAGAGATATTTCAAATAATATGAAATTTCACTGAAATAGGTTTATATATATATATATATATAGGCATATTTTGTTATTTATTTTAAGATAGTTGTAAGAGCAAATTAAAATGACAATTATAAATATAAATAAAAAACTACAACAATTTCTCAATTATAGAATAATATGTGACTGGGTCACTGAGACACTTGGCTAGTGTTTCATGCTCTTTCCAAACACAACCTGATCCTAACCACTGACCACCGGTTTTTCTGGTTTGTAGATGGTACACATGGTGGTTATTTTAATGATTCACAGATATAGAGCCGCAGAAGCCAGTCGTGGGATAGACACATACAATTGATGATTTTCAACTATGCAAACTTATGCAAATGGCATATTTCAGACAAAATTGCATATTTGTACAAAAAAACATGAACTAAATATCCACTGATTGTACTGTCTGCAAACCAACTGGAATTTTATTTGTGGTTAAAAGTGTGTTTATTAAAACTATATATACTGTATTGTGTCTTTGAATATGCACTTTACACTCAAAGGTATATATCCACAGACACACGTTTGTTGTGTGTATGTATGTATTTATGTGTGTGTGTTTGTTCATGTACATTACAGGTTTTAGCATGCGGTATTGTCCAGCTGGTAATGGCAGCCCCTCCACAGAAAAAGGAATGGAGATGTCACAGTTCTGGAGTACTATGTCTGGTGCAAGATAAATCTGTGAATTCAACTTTCATGAGACTCTACTGTCTTAAGGTGAGGATAAGACATAGTACAAAAAGAAACAGAATTTCTTGGAATCAGCCATCTCAAATTAAAACATTGTTAATAAATGATTTTATGTACTTTTCTCTTTAAATTCTACATTTATACTAGATTCAACAAATTATATATTAATACACACAATCTGTTGCTGTTAGTGCTGTTAAATACATAATATATGAGTGTACTGTTTATATATTTATTATGTATTTATAAATACACGCACATGCTTAAAAGTCATGCTTCTATATTACACATATTTATATAATATAAATATTAATATGAATATATACCTGTAAATACATTTAAATATTTTAAATATATATACTTATTGTATTTATAATTACATAATAAACAGTACACACATTTATTATGTAAACAAAAACTATTTTGTTTTTACTTTTTTACTTAATCGTGATTCATTTGACAGCACTTGTTTTTATATATTTCACACTAAACATCACAACATTGTCACAAATGTCATTACTCTCTCTCTCTAGTTAGTGGAATGACTCACTTGCTTTAATTATTTTTTTCTGCACATTCTCAGAAATGTCTACAAAGTCTCTATTGTTTTTTTGACCCATTTCCACAACTTTTTAATGTGCAATGGTTCTGCTTTAGACTTTTAGGCTGTGTTTTTTTCTTCTGTGTGACTATGGTGTTTCTCTTTCTCTTTGCAGAAAGCCAAGCTGCAGTGGGAACAGGAGTTGTATACACCATTTGAGTACTCAGAAACTTGTCCTTATTTCCATACATTCCCTGGTGATGTGAGTGACAAATCCACTGCTTTGCGTGTACAGTGGGTACGGAAGGTATTCAGACCCCCTTAATTTTTCACTCTTTGTTATATTGCAGCTATTTGCTAAAATCATTTAAATGAATTTTTACCTCATTAATGTAGACACATCACCCCATTTTGACAGAAAAACACAGAATTATTGACATTTTTGCAGATTTATTAAAAAAAAACTCAAATCACATGGTCCTAAGTATTCAGACCCTTTGCTCAATATTTAGTAGAAGCATCCTTTTGATCGAATACAGCCGTGAGTCTTTTTGGGAAAGATGCAGCAAGTTTTTCACACCTGGATTTGGGGATCCTCTGCCATTCCTCCTTGCAGATCCTCTCCAGTTCTGTCAGGTTGGATGATAAATGTTGGTGAACAGCCATTTTTATGTCTCTCCAGAAATGCTCAATTGGGTTTAAGTCAGGGCTGTGGCTGGGCCATTCAAGAACAGTCACAGAGTGGTTGTGAAGCCACTCCTTTGTTATTTTAGCTGTGTGCTTGGGGTCATTGTCTTGTTGGAAGGAAAACCTCCGGCCCAGTCTGAGGTCCTGAGCACTCTGGAGAAGGTTTTTGTCTAGGATATCCCTGTATTTGGCCGAATTAATCTTTCCCTCGATTGCAACCAGTCGTCCTGTCCCTGCAGCTGAAAAACACCCCCACAGCATGATGCTGCCCCCACCATGCTTCACTGTTGGGACTGTATTGGACAGGTGATGAGCAGTGCCTGGTTTTCTCTACACATACCGCTTAGAATTAAGGCCAAAAAGTTCTATCTTGGTCTCATCAGACCAGAGAATCTTATTTCTCACCATCTTGGAGTCCTTTAGGTGTTTTTAGCAAACTCCATGCAGGCTTTCATGTGTCTTGCACTGAGGATAGGCTTCCGTCGGGCCACTTTTCCATAAAGCACAGAATGGTGGAGGGCTGCAGTGATGGTTGACTTTCTACAACTTTCTCCCATCTCCCGACTGCATCTTTGGGGCTCAGCCACAGTGATCTTTGGGTTCTTCTTTACCTGTCTCATCAAGGCTCTTGTCCCCCGATAGCTCAGTTTGGCTGGACGGCCAGCTCTAGGAAGGGTTTTGGTCATCCCAAACATCTTCCATTCAAGGATTATGGAGGCCACTGTGCTCTTAGGAACCTTAAGTGCAGCAGAACCTTTTTTGTAACCTTGGCCAGATCTGTGCCTTGCCACAATTCTGTCTCTGAGCTCTTCAGGCAATTCCTTTGACCTCATGATTCTCATTTGCTCTGACATGCATTGTCAGCTGTGGCTGCGTGTGGTTTTCCTAATCAAGTCCAATCAGTATAATCAAACACAGCTGGACTCAAATGAAGGTGTAGAACCATCTCAGGGATGATAAGAAGAAATGGACAGCACCTGATTTAAATATATGAGCGTCACAGCAAAGGGTCTGAATACTTAGAACCATGTTATATTTTAGTTTTTCTTTTTTAATAAATCTTAAAAAATGTTTACAATTCTGTATCTTTCTGTCAATATGGGGTGCTGTGTGTACATTAATGAGGGGAAAAAATGAACTTAAATGATTTTAGCTAATAGCTGCAATATAACAAAGAGTGAAAAATTGAAGAGGGTCTGAATACTTTCTGTACCCACTGTATGTGTTTAACTGCTTTTACATGCATCCATATGTGCATGTAGATCTGCATGCTCAACCAAGCATATTAAATCTCACAATGGACTAAAAAATGTTTTGTAAGATTGAGGTTTAGGGCTCAAGGGATATAAAATATCATTAGCTTAACAATAGAAGTCAATGGAAAGTCCTCATCTTGATGAAAACTAAATGTGTATGCAGGAGTATCATATAGGAATAAACTTTACGGATGAAAATGAGGCCAAGCAGTTCTACGTTGCTGTGCAGAAGCAGATCAGTGACAACAAAGGTCTGACACGCTGAACTCCTCGCAAATCGCATTAAAATAAAGAATGTCGTGCCAATGAATGTTCCTCTCTCCTCCAGCATCTTCAGGACTTACACGCAGATACAGTGTGGGGGGTGTTTCAGACTGGAAAGAAAAACTTGACAATTGTCTTAGAGGAAGTGAATTGCACAAGAGGTGAGAATCAAAACAGACATAGGCGGGCAACCAAATAAAAGGATGCATTTTAGAGAATGTTTTACAAGCAAATGTTATTTCAGTTTATGTACTTTTAGATTTGAATGTATTATTGCCGTTTCTTTGTAATTGTAATATTTATTGCAGTTTCTGAGTGAAAATGTTGAAAAGTAAATCCTACAGTAGTATTTTTTGTTTTAGTGCATGCTAGTTGGGTTTTGACTATGTGTGTTTTTGTGGATTTTGTTTTGGCCATAGGCTTTCACTTAGAAGTTCACCCAGAGTTCCACAACGTCCTGATTCAGTCGCAGCACTTCCAGAGAACATACCCACAGTTCCTAGCACAACGTCCAGCCAATCACATCACTCAGCACAGACTCCCTCCAGTGTTAATGAAGAGTCTATGTCGCTCGCCCAGAGGAAAGGGCCCCTCCCACCTATTCCTATTCATGCCAGGATAGCCACGTTGAACTTGAATTACAATGCTAGCATGCAAAACTTGGACTCCACTATTGCCATTCCATCATGGGTTCCACCCCCTCCATCTTACCAGGCTCCCACAGTCCCTCCAAGTTCAGTTGTAAGTAGCTATGTGCTCTTATATTGTATGATATACAGAAATTATCGAAAATACCTATTTAATGTAATTATATCTCAATGTGTTTGTTGTAGATTAAAGATTCCTGCTCTGCTGGAATGAAGCAAAATTTTCATTATAATGGTAACGCCTCTGTCTAAATGTAATTCAACTCAGTTTTCTCTTTAATGAATATGTCAGACATGTTTCTATATTTGCAGCTGGTGTCGAGGATGAATCTGGCTGTGATGACTACCTTTAAAACCATCATCCTTTTTATCATTTAGGACTTTGTGACTCAGCAACAGTGTGCTCCACACAAGCACTTTCACATGGAATGTGTATTTTTATTAAATATATCATAGAAATTTCTGCAGAACAACTATAGATTTTTTGGTAATCTTAACAGTGGCTTATAACAGTTTCTGAAACAAGATATCAAACCATATAATGCTAAACCTCTTCTCCGGACTAATTTCACTAGTTTTTAGTTCTTACAAACGAGTCTTAATTCTGAACAGTGTATCCATTGTTTTAGAAAGACCTGAATAAATGGCTTTTTGTGAAACGTTTTGCTTGAAAGTGCACTTGTGTGTTATAGTGTAAATTGACATTTGTCTTAAAAATTAAAATTTTGGGATCCTTTACTGCATTACCTACTTTATTTTATGGAACATAAAAATATATTTTGAGAAATGGTGTTCCAGTGTTGTTTGGTTCCCAACATTCTTCATATTTTATGTTCTGCAGAATAAAGAAAGGCAAACAATTTTGGATTAGAAGAGCATGAGGGGGGAGTAAATGATGACAGAAATGACATTGTTGGGTGGAGTAATCCTTTAAAAACAAATGACAGTTGGTTTTATATAATTTGATGCTTCGCATATTAGGTGAGGCTGTCCAAATACTTTTTAGATGCTATCATAGTGACTTTAACCCATTTACGTAGGTACAAGCAATCAAGCGTTTTATTATAGGTTTGATGATAGTAGTCAACGACAGAACAAAATGTATTATGTTCTGCATGATAGAGACTGATAAATCTACAGCTTTCTCCTTCGCTTATAGATGATGATAAAGAGGCAGCATTATCATCACTTTCTGGCCTTGATTAACCCATTACGCGTGCATCACTGTTAATGAATGTACATTTACAAGATAAACACCATGTACTGTTTTGTTGTAAGTGGATCAGAATAAGTGAGTGTATAAGAGAGAGACTCAAGTTGGCACTGTACTTCTCCATTATCCACAGCACATTTTAATTAATCTACCCTTTAAAGCGCAACTCATCTGACATTACATAATGGGAGTGAGTGTTATAGGCGTTACTCTGCCCTCAATCTGTTTCTCTGAAGTCAGGGACTCCCATGTGGCTGTTTTTAGACTCGCGTCTGTTATCTAAACACGCACGCAAATCCTGTATATAACACGCCGTGTACCGGCGCGCCTCTAAACAATGTTTCCACGGACCAACGGGGACCAGCACGAGCTCTTCCACACAGTCCGCAGCTGAACACGTTAGCTCTTTATAAGGACCTGTATGATGAGGAACACTAGCCGCTTTCGAGAGGGACAAGACCGCGACGGGACAGGTAAGACACGGCATCTCTCCTTCTCCTTCAGCAGCCGTGTTTCTTCGCGTTCAGTTGTGTTTGTCACGATGAAACTATATAAACTGTAAACGGTGTGTTCCCGCGGAGAACGTGTTAAGTAAACAAATACTTGCGTGTGATTGGTGAAATATAAAAAATATTTGAATAACCTAGGCACTCACGTAATTATTCTATGTCTGGATATAACATTGTTACGTGAGTATTGGATTTTGTCAGTAATGTTGGAATCTGACAAAAATAAGACAACTAATGATTTTGTGAACGCTCATAATGTACATATACTTTGATTTCAGTAGCTGAAAGCATGATTGTTATTCTGCTATTCACTATAGATTTGTTGTTGTAATGCAATGGACAAGACTACTTATGGTCAGGGTAAAGTAAACAACCTTGATATTCATTTCCTGAGAAAATGAAAGGGAAATGGAATGATTACTCTAACTAATTTATTTTATTTTTAGCCTACATTACCCAACCATATGTGTTTTGTGTCTTGCTGAAGTATGATGAAGTACGATGAAATGCAGAACACTCCTAGTCTTATTATGGGATAAGACAGCTGCCATGAGTATGCATGCAAGACAAATTGGTGAGAGTGATGGATGTTGGAGCGGGTCATGAGAAATTTGGAGAATTTGCTTCCTTTTTGTGTGTGTGTGTGGGTGTATGCGTGAATGCATATGCCTGCTTGGTTTAGTGAAAGTTGCAGCTGCACTGTCACCCGAAATAAAACCAAACCATGATACAGATGTTATTTTGTACTGTGCATAAAAGTTATTCTGTTTTGGTTTGATTTGAGATTCAAGGTGGATATGAGTATCCTGTAAGGGTGTGTCAGTAATGACCCTGTTGGTGGGTGGGTTACTATGGTAACAAACCCTGGCAAAATATTTCAGGCCTTTGTGTAAGTGCTAATAAATCTTACTGTGCTCTGTGACCCTTACTCTTAATCTCTTTGTGTGTTTATCTGTGCTTCCCTGGGATATCTGCGTCTTCCTTCTATTTGTTCTCTTTTTCCTTCTGTGTGTATCCACAGAGAGTTGTTCCTCTTGTGCTTTCTCCTTTTCCTCCTTATGTTGTTTATTTCTCGCGCATGTGTGGCACGCTCTCCATCCCTGTCTTGCGTTCTCTCGCTCTCTCGGTTATCTGTGTGAAAGTTCAGCTCCATTTCTCCAATCCCATTTAAGGATTCATGCCCGGCTCTGTTTTACATCTGCGTTTGTGTATGAGTTTATGTGACATGTCTAATGAAATAGTATGTGGTATGTGCAAAGTCTGCTGCATCATGAACTGCATACTTGATACCTAGTCAGCCCACTCACATGTACAGAATGCTCTCTTGCTCTCATCTGTTTCTGAGTTTAAAAGGCTGTGATGTCAGAGGCTGCTGCGTGGGCGACTGACAAGTAGAGGAAAGGAAAAAAGCATATTATTTTGTTTATAACTGAACCCATTTGAAACATTTTCAAGAATTTAAAGAGTCATACAATGTGCCCGAATGTTTTCTATACATTTTGTCAAACTAAAGACACTTTAATAGTAACATCTTTTCCAAAATGTGAATATTAAAAACCATTAGACCATAATATTCAGAAAACAGCACTGCTTATTTTCCTGTTCTATTCTATTCTGTTTATATTCTGGTTATTTCCTAGAGGATATTCTTAAAAGACTTTCACTTGTTCCTTCTGAACTTGATAATGTTCAGAAGAAGAGAGAGATTTCTTTCAAAGTTGTTGATATTTACATAACATTACAAACGATAATATTGACATAAATAGTATATATAAAACACTTTAGATAGGATTTATTCTTGTTGAGATGTACTGTAATATAAAGGCCAGGTGGGGAACTATAAGACTCTATAAAGTACAATTACATGATGCAATTATTAAGTTTCTAACCAAATTCTAATCAAAGTTATTAAGCAGAAAAATATATTTTTTAATCCCGTATGGGCTGAAAGCCTATGTGCTGAGTGATTTAATGAGATTACAAACTTCTTGCCTAAATTTCTTTCTCTTTTTCATTCATTATCTAAGTGGACTTGATTGCCAATTAATTCTAAAAGATAATTCTTTAATTATAACACAGGTGGAATATAATATTTTGGTTGTGTATTTGAGCAGCTTGCTGTTGTCCCACCATGTCTAAGGAGATTAGTCCTCCTGACCCGCTGACTGGACACTATCACCTTTTCCCCCGATCTCTTCATCACCTAGTTTATTTCTTTGTCATCTAATTAATAATACAAAAAAGGACTGTGGGGACTTTTTTTTTTAAGTTTAATTAAGGCGAATATTTCAAAAATATCTTGATTTCACTGGTTTCACAACAAGGCTTATATACATACACACACACACTATATGATTCATTATTCAACCACAAGATGGCCCTATTTGCCCTTCTTGTCATGTTGAATCTGTTGAGGATATCCTAGAATGAGCCAGGATATCCCTTGTCCCTGCAGCATCTGCAAAAAATTATAAAAAAAAAATAAAATGTTTGAACACAGCAGACCTTTTGATCTACAGCCGTATATTTGCGATTTAAACTGTTTTGTGACAAATACAAATTGTGCATATGAATGTATTTTTTTAAGTTGACCTATTGTACTGGATACTGAAGTAAAAGTAGAACATATGGGAAGCATAAGGGAGCTATTATTAAATTAGCTAATTATTAAATACATTTTAATTAAGTTTTTTTATCATTCCCATACTTTCATTTGTGTCGTTGCACTATTTTAAAGGCAAATGCTATTGTATTTTCTTAATTAAATAATTGTCTTAACTTGTGGTACATTTACTGACTTTCTGACTTTGAATGGACTAATATATAAATGCAGTAGGCAGTATGTATTATTATGCCTTTAGTATATATATAAATGTGTGTGTGTGTGTGTGTAATGTATATATGCATTAGCCAGACATATTTTTTTCATATCTGACACTAAAATATTTCTTTAAACTATGTTTTAATAAATTAATGTACCAAAAACTGAACATGGTACTGTGCAGACATCTCAAACTAAAACACCAATGTCTAGAAAACATTTTTGTTGAAAGTACAACAGACCTGCTTTCCTGTACTTTCTATGTACATATTTATAGAGCAAAGTTCTTAGTAATATTATCAAGGTGTTTGGGGGCTAAAAAGAACAGAATGTTCAAGCCCTGTAAGATGTTTACCCCTCTCTCTGCCCCTCTCAGCGCACGCCTCCTCGTGCAGTCTCTCTGCCATTCTATTGGTCGATTCCTCACGGCCGAGGGGCTTTGATTGGACAAAGATATATCAACATTCACGACCCATGTGCATTTCATGTGAACAGTAGCTGCAAAACTGTTTTTCTCAAACTTCAGCGATCATTTCGGATTTTTTTTTGCTCCGTTCGTCATATGTTTTTTCCCCAGTTTGGCCACATCACTGAATAGATTTACGGTAGATTAGATATGCGGTATTTCTAGTGTAAGTTGTGAAATTTTCAGCGCATGGTTGCCCTAACCAAATATTAATATAATGACAAACAAGTTTGTTAAACGAGTTTAAAATGTTAATATATGATTTGATATGTGATGATAATAAGCTGTTTTAGTTGTAGAATAGTCACTATAGGGGCTGCATAAACTACTCAGTTATGTAGTAGTACATTTTTATTAGTTAATGTAATTTGGCTTGTAATAGTGTGTTCATGCAACTGGTATTTACTTATTGTCTAATTATGAAACATTGAAATTTTAAAATATATAACGTTTTAGGTAGGGAGGGGTGTTTTGGTGCGCGTTATTTGCTGGTATTACGGTACAGTCGGTCATTGATATCGCTCAGCCGATATGACATACATCCCACCGCCAGCAGCTCAGTTCGCTCAGAAGCAGAGAACAGGCGACCGGCTCTGAAGAACCGGGTCATGATAACACAGCCAGGATGAGTTCCACTCAAGACGTTATAATGGCGATCCCCAGAGAGCTCACACAAAACCCACTGCGAAAAATATGGATGCCATGCAAGAACGGGCTACCAGAAAAACACATTTCTCAGAAAAGAGGTAACGTAACGATAGACGTGCTTTTTTGTAAATGCCGGGTTTTTACGACTACAAATGAACAATAAGAGACAACGTGGTTAACGTTAAATTAATGTATGGGGTTGGGTGAAGTTGTCCCAAACGCTTTCATTATTATAGATTCCCGCGTAGTTTAACGCTACTTTAAAGTGTTCACGCGCATCTTTTGTGTTTTATTTAGCAGAATTCACGTGTATTGCATCTTTTGAGTTTCTTAATATCACCATCTGGAGCTGAGTTGTAAAATGCTCTCGGGTGCGGAAGTAACTTAATGTTACATGTTCAGTATTCAGGAAGATTTTTTTTGTTTTCTCATTGATTGATTTACCATGCAAGTTAATTTCTAAGACATGTATTTGTAGAAATTGCATGATCCGTGCTTTGTAGGCTTGAGTCTAGTTCAAGCACTATACTGTAAGTAAACCCAGTGAACCCGGGCTAAGTAGACGCAGCGTATTAAGACGGGAATGATGCAACCAGGATGCACCGAAACCTGCTCAGCCTCAGATGTTAGGTAAAGTACAGTAAACAATAATGAACATATAATCTAAACTCTGTAGTATTTAGCAACCGTATGTTTCCCC